>JAKOGI010003269.1:0-60068 GCA_029747015.1 Carnegiea gigantea | reverse complement strand
AACCAAAACAAGTGGGAAAACTCACGAACCAGGGGTGGCACGGTCGTGCTTCAAGGCACGGGGGCACCGTGCCAACTTCCTACCTAAGCACGCCTAGTTTGTGATTTTCACGGTTTTTGAGATGGCTTTTGTGTTTGGGCTCAAAACTGAATCAAAGCAAGAATTCTTGGCCTTGATTAAGGTTGAAATGAATATGAAAACAAAAAGGAGATGTGGGAATGAAGTTCACTGATTAGAACATGAAAAAGGAGAGCTTTGGTTTAAGGAACCCAAAGCTAACTTCATGGACTTTAAGTGAATTCAATGGAATCTGGATAGTTCTAAGCCTTGTGATTAGATAAGATACACCACTAATCACTTAGCTTAGGGCCCTTAATCTTGGATTAGGATAAGATACACCACCTAACCAAAGATCAGGACTCACTTGGTCACCACCTTAATCGGCCACAATTAAGGATAAGCAAGTTAAGTGTTTAAGAAATCTCAAGACACAAAGTCTTTACTCTCAACTTCAATACTCAAAACTTGTTGTTATTCAATGAACAATTAAGGCCCTTATATAGCCTTCAAAATACACTAAAAGAGCTTTCTTCTAAGCTAGGAAAGGCATTAAGCTTGCTAATCACTACCTAGCACACGATTTAATCTAATACAAACCAAAGCTGAAAGTTTATATTACAAAGCACTTAATTTATCTTCCTAAGCCTTTTCCTTTGCATTAAGGAATGTAGATGACTCAATTTCCCAGCTAGGAAGGTAAGAGTGCACGGCTGCCACCTCAAAAGGACTGAAAATTGCATGTGTGCCATGTCATGCTTGAGTGGTCGAATGAGAGCTTGCAAAATGGTGGCGTTTCACTGGCTCCACGTGTCTCTCTCTCAAGTAACTGAGTGGTGCTTAATCAAGCAGCTCAAAATGACCTGCTTGGCAGCCTTCCACCTTAAGCAAACCCCTTGAAGGAGGAAAACCACCAGGCTAAGCAACCGGGTGTCAAGCAGCCGGTTTCTGCCTCCACTTGCAATGCATGTTTGACACCTCAAATGATGACTAATTGCTATGTTTCTTACATGGTTGGAAACCTCAAGATGTCTAGATTACCCTCCTTTTTGAAGCACAGCAATTGGACGTCATTTGCCCCTTGAATCAGCCTTATTTCCCAAACCGTGCAGATTGGACTCCAAAACAGCACAGGTTTACTAATTAGCTTAGTTCACTAACCAATTGAACTCCAAATCTGGTAATTCCAATTGGAAATGAAAGCTAAGATCTTGGGGACCAAAAATATGTGAAAATGCAAGACTTAAGCTAAACTATATCATAAGAAATAAAAAGAACAAAACCGGGTTCATCCTGGCCCTGCTGGGCAGTTTTGACACCTTGGGTTTAATTGCTGATTTGAACGACCAAATGAAGTCCAAATTGGATGAAACTTGATTTGTTGGAAAGCTAACATCTTGATCTTCAAATCCATCAAAAAAATATTAGACGTAAACCCTTAGTATGTTTGAGAAATTAAGCACACAAAAACGGGTTAGCTGCTGGATTTAACCCTTGCCCTGCAGTTTCAATGTTTAATCAAAACTTGGATGATTTATTCATCCTTAAACCAGCATAATAAGATTACCTAATTTGATTTGATTCCTTTTTAACAAAAGGGATGGAGGGATTTCCATCATAACTCCATGAGTATGATGACTTCAAAGAATGGATTTTACTTGGCCATGAACCGACTGAAGCTAAGGATTCTTCCTATCCTTCACTAACCCCTCTCCTAAAAGCCTTTGAGCATGTCTTCCTAAGTGAAGTACCCCATGGCCTCCCTCCCAAAAGGTCCATCCATCATAAAATTGACCTCATTCCTGGTGCCACACTTCCAAACAAGCTGGCTTACCGTATGAACCCCCAAGAAACACAAGACGTGCAAAGGCAAGTAGATGAGCTTCTAGCTAAGGGCTTGATCCGTGAGAGCCTTAGCCCTTGTGCCGTGCCGGCCTTGCTTGTCCCTAAGAAAGTTGTGTAGATGGAGATCTCTCAATGCCCCTTAATTTGAAAAATCAAATCAGTCAAGGTAATCTTATTTTGATGGCCAAAGTGCAAATAATCATCCATATTTAGTTTAATAAGCAAAACAGTAGGTCACGGGTTGATTCCAGCAGCAAACCCGTTTTTGTGATTGTAATCACTTAGGCCTCCATGAGGTTTAAGTCCTTAAATTTTGCATATTTTGGATCCTTAAGATGTTATTTAAATGGTCCAAGTGATTAAATCAAGTTAAGTCAAGTGGAAGATGAAGAACCAGGTCCATCTTTAAAATCGTGCAGGCTAAAACCCGGTTTAGACCAGTCCGGGTATTCTGATCTTTTGGGCAGGCAAATGAGCTCCAAATTGAGTAATTCCACCTGGAGCTATTATAAGACTTCTCAAGCTTCCAACCATGTGTGGCAAGCTGAGTTATGCCCACGTTTGCCCTGGGAAACGTGGCCTCCAATCAGACCCTGCATTCTGCTAGCTACTGCCTGGTTGTACCTAATTGGTGCACTTGGTGGTTGATTGCCTTAATCACGTCCAATCTATACTAGATTGAATCTCTAACAAGCTATTGGACACTATCATGAAGCAACCCAAGTTGTCCAATGAGAAGCAAGTGTAGAAGACAGCTTCATTATGATTGGTCAGCCGCAAAGCTACCCGGGAACAAAGCTGCTGTCTTCTTTTTCTTTCACATGTTAAGAGCTGCTTGCTTGTGTATTAGCTTGCTTGCTTCTTTCCTAATCATGAAGGCTTTAATTCTGATTGGTTAAAGTATAGGCAAAGCTTGTAATTAGCAAGGATTGGGGTTGTAAACTAGATAGTATTGCACGGGTTAGCTTAAACCGTGAACTAAGCTTGTTTAACAGGTTTCCTTGTTGTGAAGAAACCCCACCCCCTAGGCTAGAGCGGCTTGCATGCTTGCCTACTAAGCTATATAGGTTGTACTCTTTCATTTTGTAAATCAGATTTCGTGAATTTAAGAAAAGAGAAGAGAGCATTGCTCCTTTGAAACCAAAAATACTAAACTTGCTTATCCTTAACTAGGCCGGTTAGGGTGGTGTTCAAGCTTAGTCCTAATCTTGTTTAAGTTGTGTTTCTATATCTTAATCAAGTTTAGGGGCCCTAAACTTTAGTTTGGTGGTGTTTCTGTATCCAAACAAAGGTTTAGACTATCCATCTACCATTGATTATCTCACGGGTTTCACCTATAGTTAGCCATAATTCAGCTTGCTTATTCTTTAGCATTTGAATTTTAGCTTGAGTGTTTGTGTAATCACCCCAAAGATACATCAACTTTCTTTTCCTTTTCCCATTTAGAATCCCTTGATTCTAAATCCATTCCTTTCCTTACGTTTTTGCTGATTCACAACCAGCTTATAACGTACCATTCCTTTGAGTTTTCATTGATTGTACTCCCTGTTGGTTTTAAGCTTTTACTCTTAAATTGAGTTTTAGCATAGACCCTCGCGAGTTACATCAACTTTGGTATGAGAGCTTGGCTTCTCCTAGGCCTGGTATGTCCCTCCCACTCCCAGAAATCAATCCCACTCAAAATTCCAAACACATCCCAAGCTTGAACTTGAACACAAACTGTAGCCAAGATGAGTTCCAGCATGAGCTCGGAAGAAAAGTTTGATGCTCTAATGAGGCAGAACGAGATCTTAATGAAGAAGATTAATGAGGATTCCCAGCAAAAAGAAGAAACTAAGGCTCAAAATGAGTACTTACGTAAATAGCTTGGTGCTTTCATGAAGCAAAAGCAAGCAATCAATGAGGAACCTCTACAATCTGAACCTCGAAGGCAAGAGCATGTGTTTAGCCATCATCTTGGTTCATCTAGTGATGATGAACCATTGAGAATGGTTAGACCAGACCCGATGGATTCAAGCAAGTACAAATGACTTCAAGGTTGAAATTCCAGAATATGAAGGCAAGCTTGATCCAGAAGAGTTCTTAGACTGGTTACATATGGTGGAGAGAGTTTTTGAATACAAGGATGTTCCTAAAGAAAAGAAAGTGAAGTTGGCCTTGAGACTATGTAAGTATGCTTCTCTATGGTGGACTAACTTATGTGCAAAGAGAGTTAGAGAAAGGAAGTCCAAAATCAGAACTTGGGAAAAGATGAAATCTAAGCTAAAGGCTAGGTTTCTTCCACCTACTTATGTACAAGATTGCTACTCTCAACTTCAAATCTAAACTAGGGCAATCTAAGTGTTAAAGAATATACAAGAGAGTTCAAAAAGCTTGTGATTAAGTGTGATCTTTAAGAACCAGATGAACAAACAATAGTTAGATACTTGGGAAGGCTTGATCCTAGGTATTCTTATGTTGTTGAATTACAAGCTTATCCTTCTTTTGATGAGGTATGTGTGCTGGCTCACAAGGTTGAGCAGTAAAAAAAGAATAAACAGCCTCTCAAGCATGAGTTTCCAAAACCTCCGTCCCATTACCCACCCAATAAGAAGGAGACCCCATTCCCTTTCATAAACCCATGGTTCACCCACCATCCACCCCACAAAAATCCCCGACCGCACTAAGCAGCCAACCCCCTCCAAATAGACCTAAACCCATTCTAAAGGGAATCCAAAGATGTTTTAAGTGCCAAGGCTTTGGACACTTAGCTTCAGATTGTACAAACCGAAGGATTGTTACATTAGCCGAATGGAAGGCCAAAGTAGAGGAGGAGAATGAAGGAAATGATGAGGATAATTTTGAGAAAACTCTAGAAGACATAAAAATAGAAGCAGATGAAGGTGATATGCTCACTTTAGGCACCAACCATCCACTAAGGAGCTATGAGCATCTGAGCCCTTTTCTCAGTTTTGGTGAACCAATACTTGAAGCTCCTAATTCCGATTTTAGAGCATTTGAGGAAGTGGTTCAAAGCAAATCCAAAGAGTCCCCTACATACACCATTCAAACGAGCAAGGGAAATGATTGGAAAAAAGTCCCTAAGATCAGAAGTGACTTGTTTGCATGGATGATTTTATTTCAGCCAGAATTGAGCTAAGTGTGGAAGGTGATTACCTAAACCGATTTGAGGACAAATCTTTTTCAACAAGGGGAGGATGATGGAGATTTCTCCATGCCCCTTAATTTGGAAAATCATATCAGTCAACATAATCTTATTTTGATGGCCAAAGGGCAAATAATCATCCATGTTTAGTTTAGTAAGAAAAACAGTAGGTCACAGGTTGATTCCAGCGGCAAACCCGTTTTTGTGATTGTAATTACTTAGGCCTCAATGAGGTTTAAGTCCTTAATTTTTCTATATTTTGGATCCTCAAGATGTTAACTAAATGATCCAAGTGATTAAATCGAGGTAAGTCAAGTAGAAGATGAAGAACCAGGTCCATCTTTAAAACCGTGCAGGCTAAAACCTAGTTTAGACCATTCCGGGTATTCTGATCTTTTGGGCAGGCAAATGAGCTCCAAATTGAGTAATTCCACCTGGAGCTATTATAAGACTTCTCAAGCTTGCCAACCACGTTGGAAAGCTGAGTCATGCCTATGTTTACCGTGTGAAACATGGCCTTCAATCAGACCTTGCATTCTGCCAGCTATTGCTCGGTTGCACCTAATTGGTGCATTTGCTGGTTGATTGCCTTAATCACGTCCAATCCTAGTCTAGCTGCTAGGTTGAGTCACTAACAAGCTGTTGGACACTATCATGAAGCAACCACCAACTTATCCATTGAGAACCAAGTGTAGAAGATAGCTTTATTCTAATTGGTCAGCCATGAAGCTACCCGGGAACAAAGCTGCTATCTTCTTTTTCTTTCACATGTTAAGAGCAGCTTGCTTGTGTATTAGCTTTCTTACTTCTTTCCTAATCATGAAGGCTTTAATTCTGATTGGTTAAAGTAGAGGCAAAGCTTGTAATTAGCAAGGATTAGGGTTGTAAACTAGCGAGTATTACACGGGTTAGCTTAAACCATGAACTAAGCTTGTTTAAGAGGTTTCCTAATTATGAAGAAACCTCACCCCCTAGGCTAGAAGCTTGCATGCTTGCTTTCCAGGCTATATAGGTTGTATTCTTTCTTTTTGCAAATTAGATTTCATGAATTTAGAAAAAAGAAGAGAGCATTGCTCCTTTGAAACCAAAAACACTAAACATGCTTATCCTTAACTAGGCTGGTTAGGGTGGTGTTCAAGCTTAGTCCTAATCTTATTTAAGTGTTGTTTCTATATCTTAATCAAGTTTAGGGGCTCTAAACTTTAGTTTGGTGGTGTTTCTGTACCCAAACTGATGTATTCAAGCTTCACTAAGGCAAGTATTTGCTAAAGTGAATCAAGAATGCACTTGGGTAGAAAACATGAAAAGAAGATCAAGAACCAAGATAGATCAAGTGGACTAGCAAGGGTGATGATAATCCACCTTGGTTTGCACACTTGGGCAAATCTTCTTCCTTCAACTAAGTTACAGAAGTTAATCACCTTCTTAGTTGAATTAAGAAGACCTAGAGACCCACTTGAGGTTGCCAAACACCCAAGATATAACACTAGGAATTTTGAAGAGAATTTGAGAGAGTTTACAAAACTCAAAGCTGAATGCAAGTTCATCTATCCTCTTGGCAGCCCAAGGCCTCCCTTTTATAGTGGGGGAAACCTTTAACAAGCTGAAAAAAAAGGATCCAACAAGCTCTTACACGTCCAAAAGCATGGGGGGACCAAAAAGCAAAAGACAAAAGCTGAAAAGTGCTTTTTACTTTATGTCAGTAACTTTTCAGTGCACATGGGTCAACGTTAAACAGCTATAACTCCTAGGTTTCTCATCCAAATTGGCTGCAATAGGTCTTGTTGGAAAGCTCTGGAAGTCCGCTTTCACAGGGCTCAAGTTGCACGCCATTTGGAGTAGCCGTTTGGGAGATATCAGGCAAAAGGTGCAGCATGTGCAAACTAGGACAGTTTCTGCTGCTTCTAGAAAAAGGCTCCCATTGACTTATTTCCTAGATACCTAACCTAGAACTCTTTATATGCCTTTGAAGCTGGCATATTAAGGGTTCCAAAAAGTAATTTTGGCAGCCCTTTAAGTCCACCTAAGCTTGGGTAATTAGGCTTGCAAAACCGGGCCAATTTCTGTCCAAACCGGGCAGCATGTGCAATGCATGTTTGATGATTTCTCGGACCATGGTATGAACCTCTTTGACTTTTTTAGTGGTTGTAGGGTCCCTTAGGCATGTGTCTTGGTCTTCACTTGTTTCCAAAGGATGGTCCCCATCATACTCCCCGGATTGGTTGGAGTTTGACCTCAAACTCGGAAGTTGATCATCTTCATCATAATATGGACTAAGATCGGCCACATTGAAGGTGGCCGAGACTCCATACTCTCCTGGGAGGTCAATCTTGTAAGCATTAGGACCAATCTTCTCAATGACTTCAAATGGACCATCTGACCTTGGCATGAGCTTGGATTTGCGCTTGCTAGGGAACCTCTCTTTCCTCAAATGAATCCAAACCAAGTCTCCCGGTTGAAATTGAGCATCTTTCCTATGCTTATTGGCTCGTTGCTTGGCTTGCTCATTGGATTTCTCAATTCTTTCCCTCACCTTGGTGTGTAGCTCTTGAATTTCTTTAGCCCTCTCCTCGGCCTCCCAACTAAACTTAGTTGGATTTGGGATTGGAACTGATGTATATGTGGGTGGTAAGTGAACCAAATCAAACTCAAATAAACGCAAATAAGAATTGAACCAAAGTAAAGAGAAAATGGAAGGTTGATTGAGATGGAATGAAAATAATAACCAAAAAGAACAAAGGATAAACAAGACCTTGCACTTGAGATAATCCTTCACGGAGCCACTCAAGGACTTGATCTTGGGCAAATTCTCTTGTCTTTACCAAGGAATCACTCCAATTGGAAAAGGAAGAGAACCTAGAACACCACTTGAACTTGCCAAAATTCAAGATATAGAACTAGGGCTTTGGAATACTTTTGAGAATCATACTCAAAGGTATTTGTATTTCACTTGGGAAAGCTTACAACTCTGAATGATGAAATGCAACTACACAACCCACCTATTTATAGGCTAAACAAAGACAACCAAAAGACTTAAAAACTCCTAGTAATTAAAACTAGAAAATTGAAAAGACTTAGGAAAAATAAAAAGACTCATCATAAAAGGGGTGGGGGAGGTTATAAGGAATATTCTAGGATTTCTCAGCAGAATATCTCCATCTAGAAGCCTCCAAAACGTGCACAATATCAGCCACACAAATACATGTAACCGAAGACTCTTCATTTTCCCAGAATTAATCCTTGCAGCTGCCTCAACTTCAATGGAGTATATCTTCCAGAATACTCGGCCAAATCAGGCGTTCTTGGGCTTGATAGAAATCCCTGGAAGTCTATTTTCCAGAATGGGCTCATTTGCTCAATTTGGAAAAGCGGTGTACAAGTTATGGCCCAAACAATGCACCTATCTTAGACTAAACTGGATCAGAATAATGTACCTTTGAGTGATAGTTTGCCCAATCAAATGGCGTCCAAATTAAACAAACTTTGGCTTATTTTAAAGCTGAAATCTTAAGCTTCAAAACCATGTGGAGCCTCAAGTTGTGGGACCACTTTAGTTAGGCCAAAAGTGCACACAAAAATCGGGAAATTTCGGGATGAAGGCGGTACTACCTCTTCGGGCAAGAACGCCAATTTCCGACAAAGTTTTGCAACTTCTTTGACTTCTTGAAGCTTGAGTGAGTCCTCCTTGGGCTGAGCTTGATGGTCCTTGGGCTTCTCATGATGGTCTCCATCATTCCCCCCGGGTAAGTGAAAGTTTGCCCTCAAACTAGGAAGGGGCTCATCATCGAAATAGGGGCTAAGATCGGAGACATTGAAGGTAGCCGAAACTCCATAATCTCCAGGTAGATCAACCTTGTATGCATTGGGCCCAACCTTCTCAAGGATTTCAAATGGACCATCGGATCGTGGCAGCAACTTAGATTTTCTCTTTGAAGGGAAACGCTCCTTCCTCATGTGAATCCATACCAAATCTCCTGGCTGAAAATGTACCTCCTTGCGATGCTTGTTGGCACTTTGCATGGCTTTTTCATTAGCCTTGGCAATGTTATCTCTAACTCTTGCATGAAGATCTTGGATCTCCTTGGCTCTTTTTTCAGCTTCCCAACTAAATTTTGTGGGAGTTGGAATGGGAACAAGATCCAAGGGACTCTTGGGATTGTAGCCATAGACAACTTGAAATGGAGAGAGTTGGGTGGACTTGCTAGGCACTCGATTGAATGCAAACTCGGCATGTGGTAGCAACTCATCCCAATTCTTCAAATGCTTCTTCACTAGGACTCGAAGTAAGGTACCCAAAGTCCTATTGGTGACTTCAGTTTGTCCATCAGTTTGGGGATGACAAGTAGTGCTAAACTTGAGTTGAGTACCCAATTTGCGCCATAAAGTTAGCCAAAAATGACTAAGAAACTTGGAGTCACGATCGGATGCCATGCTCTTGGGAATGCCATGTAGTCTCACAATCTCCTTGAAGTAAAGATTAGCCACTTGAGGAGTGAAGAAAAAGCATTTCTCCATATTGCCAAAAAGTTGTTCTCGTGAAAGAATCTCCAAAACTTGTTGCAAATGCTTGGCATGCTCCTCCTCGGTCTTGCTATAGACCAAGATATCATCAAAGTAAACAACAACACAAGTTCCAATGAGGGGCTTGAGAACTTGGTTCATGAGTCTCATAAAAGTGCTCGGGGCATTAGTAAGCCCGAATGGCATTACAAGCCACTCATATAAACCTCCTTTAGTCTTAAAGGCGGTTTTCCATTCATCACCTTCAAAAATGCGAATCTGATAATAGCCACTTCTAAGATCAATCTTAGAAAAGATAGCGGCTCCGTGTAATTCATCCAATAGATCTTCCAATCGGGGAATAGGATACCGGTACTTGATAGTGATCTTGTTTATTGCCCGGCTATCAACACACATACGCATGCTACCATCCTTCTTAGGAACAAGGAGGGCGGGCACGGCACATGGGCTTAGACTTTCCCGAATTAAACCCTTGGACAAGAGATCATCCACTTGTCTTTGGATTTCTTGTGTTTCGCTTGGAGACATCCGGTATGCCGGCTTGTTTGGAAGTACGGATCCGGGAACGAGGTCTATCTTGTGTTGGATAGATCTTGGAGGGGGAAGGCCATGTGGAATTTCTTGTGGAAAAACATGGTGATAGGCTTGTAGGAGAGGGGTGAGTAGTGGATGTGAGGGAGATGGTGGCTTAGACTCTTCTTGTAAAAAAGTATCAAGTCTTTAAAAGACTCATACTCATGATGCTCAGATTTGAGAAGAGTAGTAAGGAAGACTTCCAAATGAGGATTGTCTTTTGGTTTAGAGGGGGAAGGACTTTTGAGAGGGGTAAGAGTGATTTTCTTACGGTCCTTGAGAAAAGAGTAAGTGTTCATCCGACCATCATGGATGACACTTCTATCAAAAAGCCATGGTCTACCCAATAATATATGGCAAGCATCTATGGGGACTATATCACACCAAATCTCATCGTTATAGTTTTTCCCAATTGAAAAGGAAACAAGACAACGGTGAGTAATTTGCAAACCTTTGCCTTGATTCAACCATTGTATGGTGTAGGGATTTGGACGAGGAGAGACTTGCAGCTTGAGTTTGTCCACCATAGTCTTTGAGGCAACGTTAGCACAACTACCTCCATCAATGATAAGGGAACAAACCTTGTCTCCTACGGTACACCTGGTGTGAAAAATGGCTTCTCTTTGCTCCATGTCCTTTTGAGTGGCAATTCCACTCAAGGCCCGGCGGATAACAAGCAACTCTCCTTCATCGGGGCCTTCTTCAACTTCTTCCAAGCTTCCTTCTTCATAGTGCTCTCCTTCTTCTTCGTCATAGGCATGTTCATCACATGCTTCTTGGTACTCCGCTAGGGAAACGATCCTCTTGTTTGGACACTCAGATGCATAGTGTCCCATACCTTGGCACCGAAAGCATCGAACCTTGTCTTTAGATTTGGGCTCTTGTGTGGGGGGTTTTGGAGGGGTTGGAGTGGTGTTTTTGGTTTGTGGTGGTGGGAGATTTTGTGGACGAGGAGGGTAGTACGGAAGCCTTTGTGTGGGGTGAGGACGAGAGAGAGGCTTGGATAGGATACTCTTTCCCTTTGATTTCTTTTGTTGTTCTACCTTGTAGGCTAGAGAACTCAAATCATCAAGGGATGAATATGGTTGCAATTCAACAATATGAGCAATAGACTCATCAAGTCCGGTTAAGTATCTTACCAAGGTTTGAGAGTCATCTTCCTTCAAGTCGCATTTGAGAAGGAGTTGTTCAAACTCACAGTGTACTCCTCTACACTTTTTGATCCTTGCTTGAGGCGGTGGAGTTTCAGATAATTATCTTGCACATAGTGTGAGGGAAGAAACTTGGCCTTGAGTTTTTCTTTCATTTTGGCCCACGTTCTAATTTTCCCTTTCCCATTTCTTGCTCTTTTCGCTCCAAGGTTAGCCCACCAGATTGAAGCATATTTGCGGAGTTTAAGGGCTACAAGTTTTACCTTTTTGTCCTCCGAGATGTCCTCATATTCAAAGATCCTCTCAATGGTGTGCAACCAATCGAGAAATAAGTCCGGGTCAAGTTGGCCTTCAAATTCGGGGATGTCAATTCGGACACCATCAATATTGCTTCCTTGCCTTCGTCTCCTTGGGGCTTCTTCGTCACTAGAATTGGCTCGGGATTAAAGGACTTCTTCTTCCGATTCGACCACCGGTTCATGAGGATGAGAGGGAGTGGGGCTATGAACCCACCTTCGTTTTTCCTCCAAAAGTTGCCCAAATTGAGTTCGAAGATAAGTGACTTGAGCTTCTAACTCGTCCACACGTGCTTGGTCGCTTCTTGTGGACTTTGTAGACATGTTGGAGATGCTTTGAAGGAAGAATATGCAGCAGGGAAAGTGGCACGGTCGTGCAAGGGGGCACGGGCAGGCCGTGCTATGCTTCGACTTGAGGAAAAGCAGAAAAGTATGGTGGCACGGTCGTGCTGGTAGGCACGGGGGCACCGTGCTGCGTCTCGACTTGAAGATTTCTGGAAAATAAATATGGCACGGTCGTGTGGTATGGCACGGGGGCACCGTGCGAAATTTCTGGCCTGTGGACACTGGATGTTCACGGTTTTTTTTTTTTTTAATGTATTTGGGTGTGATGTGGGTCACTTTAAAAGCCTTGGCTCTGATACCAATTGATGTATATGTGGGTGGTAAGTGAACCAAATCAAACTCAAATAAACGCAAATAAGAATTGAACCAAAGTAAAGAGAAAATGGAAGGTTGATTGAGATGGAATGAAAATAATAACAAAAAAGAACAAAGGATAAACAAGACCTTGCACTTGAGATAATCCTTCGCGGAGCCACTCAAGGACTTGATCTTGGGCAAATTCTCTTGTCTTTACCAAGGAATCACTCCAATTGGAAAAGGAAGAGAACCTAGACACCACTTGAACTTGCCAAAATTCAAGATATAGAACTAGGGATTTGGAACACTTTTGAGAATCACACTCAAAGGTATTTGTATTTCACTTGGGAAAGCTTACAACTCTGAATGATGAAATGCAACTACACAACCCACCTATTTATAGGCTAAACAAAGACAACCAAAAGACTTAAAAACTCCTAGTAATTAAAACTAGAAAATTGAAAAGACTTAGGAAAAATAAAAAGACTCATCATAAAAGGGGTGGGGGAGGTTATAAGGAATATTCTAGGATTTCTCAGCTGAATATCTCCATCTAGAAGCCTCCAAAACGTGCACAATATCAGCCACACAAATACATGTAACCGAAGACTCTTCATTTTCCCAGAATTAATCCTTGCAGCTGCCTCAACTTCAATAGTGTATATCTTCCAGAATACTCGGCCAAATCACGCGTTCTTGGGCTTGATAGAAAGCCCTGGAAGTCTATTTTCCAGAATGGGCTTATTTTCTCAATTTCGATAAGCGGTGTAAAAGTTATGGCCCAAACAATGCACCTATCTCAGATTGAACTGGATCAGAATAATGTACCTTTGAGTGATAGTTTGCCCAATCAAATGACGTCCAAATTAAACAAACTTGAGCTTATTTTAAAGCTGAAATCTTAAGCTTCAAAACCATGTGGAGCCTCAAGTTGTGGGACCACTTTAGTTAGGCCAAAAGTGCACACAAAAATCGGGAAATTTTGAGATGAAGGCGGTACTACCTCTTCGGTCAAGAACGCCAATTTCCGGCAAAGTTTTGCAACTTCTTTGACTTCTTGAAGCTTGAGTGAGTCCTCCTTGGGCTGAGCTTGATGGTCCTTGGGCTTCTCATGATGGTCTCCATCAGGAACCAAGTCTAAGGGAGTCCTTGGATTGTAACCATACACCACTTAGAAAGGTGAAAGAGTGGTTGCCTTGCTTGGAGCTCGGTTGAAGGCGAATTCCGCATGAGGGAGCAACTCATCCCATCCTTTGATGCTCTTCTTGAGTAGAACTCTAAGCAAAGTGCCCAAAGTCCTATTAGTCACTTCAGTTTGACCGTCGGTTTGGGGGTGGCATGTAGTGCTAAACTTGAGGTGAGTGCCAAACTTTCTCCACAAGGTAAGCCAAAAGTGGCTTAGGAACTTGGTGTCCCTATCCGACACCATGCTTCTTGGAATTCCATGGAGACGAACTATCTCTTTGAAGTAAAGGTTGGCAATGGAGGAAGCATCATTGGTGGTATGGCATGCTATGAAGTGTGCCATCTTTGAGAATCGGTCCACCACTACCATGATTGAATCTTTGTGCCTTTGGGTTCGTGGCAAACCCGTGATGAAGTCTAAACTCACATCCTCCCAAGGACCTTGAGGAATGGGGAGAGGAGTGTATAGACCTTGGGGCCGAGAGTGGCTCTTGGCTTGTTGACAAGTAGAACACCTTCTCACATAGTGCTCTACATCCTTGGACATGCTTGGCCAATAGTAGTGCTCCTTGAGCATGGAGCGAGTCTTCTCAATGCCAAAATGTCCGGCCAAAGCCCCACTATGGAGCTCTTGAATGAGGAGTTCCCGAAACCCACTCCTTGGTATGCATAGCCGGGTCCCTTTGAAGAGAAACCCATGCTCTAAATGAAATAGACCGTGGGCATGGATAGAGCACTTCTCATAAGTTTCCTTGAAGTCTTCATCTTGGGCATACAACCCCTTAACAATCTCAAAACCAAGGACTTTGGATTCCAAGGTAGAGAGTAAGAGGTACCTTCTTGATAATGCATCCGCTCCTTTGTTGAGTTGACCCGACTTGTGGTGGATCACAAAATGAAAGGCTTGGAGGTACTCAACCCACTTTGCATGCCTTGGGTTGAGCTTGTGTTGCCCTTGTATGAATTTGAGCGCCTCATGATCCGAATGGAGAATGAATTCTCCTCTCACCAAGTAGTGCCTCCAATGCTCCAAAGCTCTCACAATAGCATAGAACTCCTTACCATAAGTAGAGTACTTCCTCTTTGCATCATTGAGCTTCTCACTAAAGAAGGCAAGGGGCCTCTTCTCTTGAGATAGGATAGCCCCTATCCCAACACCGGAAGCATCACACTCTACCTCAAAGACTTTGGAGAAGCTTGGTAGAGCTAGAACGGGTGCACTTGTGAGCTTGTACTTGATTTCTTCAAAGGCCCTTTGAGCTTGATTGGTCCACTCAAATCTTTTGGCCTTAAGCACCTCGGTCATGGGGGCAACAATGGTGCTAAAATCTCTCACAAACCTCCTATAGAAAGAGGCTAGGCCATTAAAGCTCCTAACTTGTGGAATGGAAGTAGGAACGGGCCAATCTCGGATTGCTTGGATTTTGCTGATGGGGACCATCATGATCAAACTCCAAATGCACAACCAGCAACTCCACACACCCCCTCAAGCCCCAAGGAAGTCAAGAACATCCATGCCTTGGTCAAGGAAGTCATAGAGCATTCGGACGGAACATGGGCAGATTCAACCGGAAATTGGCCCGGTTTTGTGCATCTTTTGGGACTTGAAGGTGAGGGGATGAATGACTGCCTTGCCCCCTCTCTTTAAGTTTAAGATGTTAGGAATCCAATAAAACAAGTTGCAAAGGATTCGGAGGTCGTTTGGTTAGTCAATCAGCAAGATCTTTCCAAGTGCGCAGGCTGGGCGCCAAAACAGCAGCATCCGAATTAAGGAGGAATTTGGACCACCAACTTAAGTCCACTCGTTCTGAAATTTTGCAGCATGAAAGGGGACTTAAATATTTATCAAGTCAAGGGTTCAAATCCCATCCAAAGCACCCCCTTGTGTTGGTTTTACCCAGCCAAAAGGACAAGCAAAACACCCCTTTAACCGGTTTCTTCCTAGCCGGTACAAGTGGGCTGATTTCTTGGGTTTTGCTTCATCCACTTGCTGAGTTGATTGCTTTTGCTGCATTTTAGGACCATTGTAAGCTTGACACATCATTTAGGAGGCATCATGGCCCCTAATGAAGTAGATTAAGCTAGTGGTGAGGTGTTAAGCTAGGTGAGTGATGGATGTAATGTGTTTCCCTCTCCCAAATGTACTTGGCATTGTTTTTGCTGCATGGGAAGGGGGGAGAAACTCGACCATCCTAGCATAAAATCAGATGGTTTTCTCATTTTGCAAGGCAACTTGAATGAAATGCAATTGTGAGTTCTCAAACTCTCTCCACAAAATTCCTAGTGTTGTATCTTGAGCTTGGCAACTCAAGTGGGTCTCTAGGTCTCTTTCTCTCAACTAGAAGGTGATTAAATTCTGTAACTAGTTGATACAAAGAGATTGCCCAAGTGTTCTCCAAGGGTGGCTCCTAGGATTATCCCTTGAAAGGCCACTTGATTATCCCAAACTCTTGATTTTCCTATCCGTTGTGGTTTTCCTTCTCCTTGTGTCAAGCAATCCACTTTGAAGTAAGTTGTGAGTGGTTCTTCTCCCTTACAACCTTCCATCAAATTGGTATCAGAGCTTAGGCTACCATCTTGGCCAAACTTCCATCACCCAAACACACTCCCAAACACAAGAACCACAAAAACAGCCCAAACACATCCTCCACAAAATCTCAGCCGTGCCCAACCAGAAAGTTGGCACGGGCACACCGTGCCACCTGAGCACGACCGTGCCACAATTCCAGCCCAGCACTTCTTCGCCAGTAGCTCAGCACGGTCAGGCCGTGCCTGCTAGCATGACCGTGCCTACCTCTCCCCGTCCCAAAACACTCTTTCTCTATTCCAAAGCCAGAATGTCTTCTAGCCTCACACCCGAGCAAGTGGCCGAGCAAGCCCTGAGGGAGAAAGCCGAGGTAGAAGCTCAACTAAAGTATCTCCAAAAGCAACTAGGACAACTTATGGAAGAGAAGAGGAGAGGTTTATGGAGTTCAAAGAGTCCAAGCAAGCATCAAGACTCGGATGACTCCGAGGGAAGCAACCCCATTAGTGACTCAAGTGAAGGGGAGCTTGCACCAAGGTCCCAACGACATCAAAGGTCAAGGGGACGAAGCTTTGGAGACTTTAAAGTCGACATTCCGGAGTTCGAAGGACAACTAGACCCGGACATCTTCCTTGATTGGCTTCAAACGGTGGAAAGAGTATTTGAATACAAGGACATCCCGGAAAGCAAAAAGGTAAAGCTAGTAGCCTTGAAACTCCGTAAATATGCTTCCATATGGTGGTCTAATGTTGTGTCCAAGAGGGTGAGAAAGGGGAAAAGTAAGATAAAGACTTGGGAGCAAATGAAATCCAAACTTAAGGCCAAGTTCTTACCCCCACACTATCTTCAAGACAATTTCCTTAAAGTCCACCACCTCCGACAAGGTTCAAAGAGTGTAGAGGAGTACACTAGGGACTTTGAACAACTTCTTATAAAGTGTGATTTGAGGGAAGATGATTCCCAAACTTTGATTCGTTACTTGAGTGAGCTTGATGAACAAATTGCTCATGTAGTGGAGTTACACCCCTATACCTCCCTTGATGAGTTGAGTGCTTTAGCTCACAAGGTAGAAAAACAAAAGAAGCTCAAAGGCAAGAACCCCATCTCTAAGCCTACCCCACGGCCTTATGGCTTTCAAAAGCCCCCATTCACTCCTCAAAAACCTTCTCCACCCCCAAACCCGAAACCCCCTCAAACAGCCCCCCCACAAACTCCGTCCAAGCCACCACCAAAACCCCCTAGCAAGGTTCGTTGCTTTCGTTGTCAAGGTCTTGGACATTACGCTTCCGAATGTCCAAACAAAAGAATGGTATCTCTAGCCGAATATCAAGAGTCCTTAGAGGAGCTAGAGGTTGAGGAAGAGGAAAATGGAGGAGAAAAGGAGGTGTACATGGCCGAAATGTTGGAAGAGGTAGAAGAGGGCCCGGATGAAGGGGAACTACTAGTGATTAGAAGGGCTCTAAGTGGGATTGCTTCTCAAGACAACATGGAGCAAAGGGAGAGCATCTTTCATACAAGGTGCACCGTGAGTGGCAAGGTGTGTTCTCTCATCATCGATGGGGGAAGTTGTGCTAATGTGACCTCAAAAACCATGGTGGACAAGCTCAAGATTCCGCTCACACCTCACCCAAATCCTTACACAATTCAGTGGCTCAACCAAGGTAAGGGTTTGCAAATTACTACTCGATGTTTGCTTACTTTTTCCATTGGAAAGTCATATAAAGATGAGATATGGTGTGACATAGTGCCCATGGATGCTTGCCATGTTCTTTTGGGCCGGCCATGGCTCTTTGATAGAAGGGTGATGCATGATGGTCGAAAGAATACCTACACTTTCACCAAAGACAACAAGAAAATCACCCTCACTCCCCTCAAGCCTAGCCCACAAAAGAACCCTCAAGACAATCCCAAGTTGGATGTCTTTCTCACTACCTTACTCCACTCTCAACTCCATGAGTTTGAAGACTTTAAAGAGTGGATCCTCTTAGGCCAAGAACCGGCCAAGGTAAAGGAATCTCCCCATCCTTTACTTACCTCCCTCCTACAAGCCTTTGCCCACGTCTTTCCACAAGAAATACCTCATGGCCTTCCCCCCAAAAGATCCATCCAACATAAAATCGACCTCTTCCCGGGTGCCACTCTCCCAAATAGACCGGCCTACCGTATGAACCCTCAAGAGACACAAGAGGTTCAAAGACAAGTGGATGAGCTCCTAGCCAAGGGCTTGATCCGTGAGAGCTTGAGTCCATGTGCCGTCCCGGCTTTACTTGTGCCCAAGAAAGATGGGAGCATGAGAATGTGTGTTGATAGTAGAGCTATCAACAAGATCACCACCAAATACCGGTACCCTATCCCAAGGTTGGAGGATTTGCTAGAGGAGCTTCATGGGGCCACTATATTCTCAAAGATTGACCTAAGAAGTGGCTATTATCAAATACGGATTTTTGAAGGGGATGAATGGAAGACGGCTTTTAAAACCAAGGGTGGCCTATATGAGTGGCTTGTTATGCCCTTTGGTTTGACTAATGCACCAAGCACATTCATGAGGCTAATGAACCAAGTTCTCAAGCCATTCATTGGGAGGTATGTCGTTGTGTATTTTGACGACATTTTGGTGTATAGCCATGGAGAAGAAGAGCACTCCAAGCATTTGCATGATGTTTTAAGTGTCTTGGCACAAGAGCAACTTTATGGCAACCTAGAGAAGTGCCACTTCTTCACTCCTCAAGTGAAGTTCTTGGGGTATGTGGTGTCGGCCGAAGACATTCAAGTGGATGAAGAGAAGATCAAGGCCATCCGTGAGTGGCCTACCCCCATGTTAATCCAACGAGTCCGGAGTTTCCATGGTTTGGCTTCCTTTTATAGGAGGTTTGTGAGCAATTTTAGCTCAATCGTGGCACCCATGACCGAGATCCTTAAAGCCAAGCACTTCGAGTGGAATGAGAAGGCCCAACATGCCTTTGAAGAAATCAAGGAGAGGCTCACTAGTGCACCCATCCTTGCACTACCTAGCTTTTCCAAAGTTTTTGAGGTAGAATGTGATGCGTCCGGTGTTGGCATTGGGGCCGTGTTGTCACAAGAGAAGAGGCCCATTGCTTATTTTAGTGAGAAGCTCAATGACGCCAAAAGGAAGTATTCTACATATGACAAGGAGTTCTATGCCTTAGTGAGGGCATTGGAACATTGGCGGCATTACTTGGTTGGAGGCGAGTTCATCCTCCATACGGATCATCAAGCCTTGAAGTTCATCCAAGGACAACATAAGCTCAATCCACGACATGCCAAGTGGGTAGAGTTCTTACAATCCTTTCACTTTGTGATCCACCACAAATCCGGCCAAATGAACAAAGGGGCCGATGCATTGTCAAGGAGATATCTCTTGCTCTCTGCTCTTGAATCCAAGGTACTTTGGTTTGAGTGCATCAAGGCTATGTATACCCAAGATGAAGATTTCAAGACCATTCTTGAAAAGTGTTCTAGCCACGCCCACGGTCCTTTCCACCTAGAGCACGGATTCCTCTTCAAGGGAAACCGACTTTGCATTCCTAAATGTGGGTTTAGAGAGCTTTTGATTCAAGAACTCCATGGGGGAGCTCTAGCCGGTCATTTTGGAGTTGAGAAGACATGCTCTATGCTCAAGGAGCATTACTTTTGGCCCAAAATGTCAAGAGATGTGGAGCACTTCATCAAAAGATGCTCTACTTGCCAACTTGCTAAGGATCACATACGGCCTCAAGGTCTTTACACCCCCTTGCCGGTTCCTCAAGGGCCTTGGGAAGATGTTAGCTTGGATTTCATCACGGGGTTACCAAGGACTCAAAGGCATAAAGACTATCATGGTAGTGGTTGATAGATTCTCCAAGATGGCCCACTTCGTAGCATGTCACACCACCTTTGATGCTTCACAAGTGGCCAATCTTTACTTCAAAGAGATTGTGCAGTTGCATGGAATACCAAGGAGTATGGTGTCCGATCGTGACACTAAGTTCTTGAGTCATTTTTGGCTCACATTATGGAGGAAGCTTGGTACTCACCTCAAATTCAGCACCTCATGCCATCCCCAAACGGACGGCCAAACCGAGGCAACAAACCGCACTTTGGGCACATTACTTCGGGTCTTGGTGAAGAAGAACATTAAAAGTTGGGATGAACTACTTTGCCATGCGGAGTTTGCATTCAACCGAGCCCCAAGCAAGGCCACGGGCCTCTCACCCTTCCAAGTTGTGTATGGCAACAACCCGCGGACTCCCATTGATCTTGTTCCTATTCCTAACCCCAAAAAATTTAGTTGGGAAGCCGAGAAGAGAGCAAAGGAGGTCCAAGAGCTTCATGCTAAGGTGAGAGAAAGGATTGAAAAGTTCAATGAGCAAGCTAAGTCCTATGCCAACATGAAGAGGAGAGAAGCTCATTTTCAGCCCGGGGACCTAGTGTGGGTCCATTTGAGGAAAGAAAGGTTCCCAAGCAAGCGGAAATCCAAGTTATTACCAAGATCGGATGGGCCATTTGAAGTCCTTGAGAAAATTGGTCCAAATGCATACAAGATAGACCTCCCCGGAGACTATGGGGTGTCCGCCACTTTCAATGTGGCTGATTTAAGCCCATACTATGATGAAGAAGAAGAGTTGCCGAGTTTGAGGTCAAACTCCATTCAAGCTGGGGGGAATGATGGGGACCATCATGATCAAACTCCAAATGCACAACCAGCAACTCCACACACCCCCTCAAGCCCCAAGGAAGTCAAGAACATCCATGCCTTGGTCAAGGAAGTCATAGAGCATTCGGACGGAACATGGGCAGATTCAACCGGAAATTGGCCCGGTTTTGTGCATCTTTTGGGACTTGAAGGTGAGGGGATGAACGACTGCCTTGCCCCCTCTCTTTAAGTTTAAGATGTTAGGAATCCAATAAAACAAGTTGCAAAGGATTCGGAGGTCGTTTGGTTAGTCAATCAGCAAGATCTTTCCAAGTGCGCAGGCTGGGCGCCAAAACAGCAGCATCCGAATTAAGGAGGAATTTGGACCACCAACTTAAGTCCACTCGTTCTGAAATTTTGCAGCATGAAAGGGGACTTAAATATTTATCAAGTCAAGGGTTCAAATCCCATCCAAAGCACCCCCTTGTGTTGGTTTTACCCAGCCAAAAGGACAAGCAAAACACCCCTTTAACCGGTTTCTTCCTAGCCGGTACAAGTGGGTTGATTTCTTGGGTTTTGCTTCATCCACTTGCTGAATTGATTACTTTTGCTGCATTTTAGGACCATTATAAGCTTGACACATCACTTAGGAGGCATCATGGCCCCTAATGAAGTAGCTTAAGCTAGTGGTGAGGTGTTAAGCTAGGTGAGTGATGGATGTAATGTGTTTCCCTCTCCCAAATGTACTTGGCATTGTTTTTGCTGCATGGGAAGGGGGGAGAAACTCGGCCATCCTAGCATAAAATCAGATGGTTTTCTCATTTTGCAAGGCAACTTGAGTGAAATGCAATTGTGAGTTCTCAAACTCTCTCCACAAAATTCCTAGTGTTGTATCTTGAGCTTGGCAACTCAAGTGGGTCTCTAGGTCTCTTTCTCTCAACTAGAAGGTGATTAAATTCTGTAACTAGTTGATATAAAGAGATTGCCCAAGTGTTCTCCAAGGGTGGCTCCTAGGATTATCCCTTGAAAGGCCACTTGATTATCCCAAACTCTTGATTTTCCTATCCGTTGTGGTTTTCCTTCTCCTTGTGTCAAGCAATCCACTTTGAAGTAAGTTGTGAGTGGTTCTTCTCCCTTACAACCTTCCATCATTTGCTCTCATCAACATGAATCCCTTGAGCCGAGACAACATAGCCCAAAAATATGACTTGAGAAGTGAAAAAGTGGCACTTCTCCAAGTTTCCATAGAGCTCTTCTTGAGATAGGATACTTAAGACTTGGTGTAGGTGATGGGCTTGCTCTTCTTCACTCTTGCTACACACCAATATGTCATCAAAGTAGACAACAACAAATTTGCCGATAAGGGGCTTTAGAACTTGGTTCATAAGCCTCATGAAAGTGCTTGGTGCATTTGTCAACCCGAATGGCATGACAAGCCACTCATAGAGGCCTCCTTTAGTTTTGAAGGCC
The DNA here is from genome assembly GCA_029747015.1 of Carnegiea gigantea. NCBI lineage: Eukaryota > Viridiplantae > Streptophyta > Magnoliopsida > Caryophyllales > Cactaceae > Carnegiea > Carnegiea gigantea. The sequence continues at coordinate 38,026 of JAKOGI010003269.1, read as the reverse complement.
GTCTTCCACTCATCTCCTTCATAAATCTGGATTTGGTAGTAGCCACTTCTAAGATCAATCTTAGAAAAGATGGTGGCTCCATGAAGCTCATCTAGGAGATCCTCCAACCGTGGAATAGGAAAGCGATATTTGATAGTGATTTTGTTTATCGCTCTACTGTCCACACACATTCTCATTGACCCATCTTTCTTCGGAACAAGCAGGGCCGGCACGGCACATGGGCTAAGGCTCTCACGAATCAAGCCTTTGGCAAGAAGATCATCTACTTGCCGTTACACCTCTTGAGTCTCTTGGGGATTCATTCGGTAGGCCGGCTTATTTGGGAGGGTGGCACCAGGGAGGAGGTCAATTTTGTGTTGTATGGTTCTTTTGGGAGGGAGGCCATGGGGAACCTCACTAGGGAAGACATGTTGGAAATCTTTGAGGAGAGAGGAAAGCAAAGGATGGGAAGAATCCTTAGCTTCGGCTGGTTCTTGGCCAAGTAAAATCCACTCCTTGAAATCATCATATTCATGGAGTTGGGAATGGAGTAGGGCAGTAAGAAAGACATCCATGCTAGGAGTGTCTTGAGGCCTTTTTTGTGAGTTGGATTTGAGAGGGGTAAGGGTGATCCTTTTGTGGTCTTTGGCAAATGTATATGTGTTTAACCGACCATCATGCATCACACTTCGGTCAAACAACCATGGACGTCCCAAGAGAACATGACAAGCATCCATGGGCACAATATCACACCAAATCTCATCCTTGTAACTTTTACCAATTGAAAAGCTAAGTAAACAACGAGAGGAGATTTGCAAGCCTTTACCTTGATTGAGCCATTGTATGGTGTAAGGGCTTGGGTGTGGAGAGACCGATAGCTTGAGTTTGTCCACTAGAGTCTTGGAAGCAACATTGGCACAACTTCCACCATCAATAATAAGAGAGCAAACCTTCCCCTTCACGGTACACCGGGTGTGGAAGATGTTCTCCCTTTGTTCCATGTCATTTTGGAAAGCAATACCACTCAAGGCTCTTCTTATCACAAGCATTTCTCCTTCATCGGGCCCCTCTTCGACTTCTTCAAGAGCTTCGGTCATGAAAAGCTCCTTTTCTTCCCCATCATTCTCATCATCTAGCTCCTCACAATAAGCTTGATAGTCGGCCAAAGTGACTACTCTTTTGTTAGGACACTCGGAAGCAAAGTGTCCAAGGCCTCGACAACGGAAACATCTCTTCTTGTCACCGGGTTTGGGGGGTTGTTTTGAGGGGGTTTGAGGGGGATTTGGCGGAGGGGGTCTTGTGTTTGTGATTGGAGTTGACTTGGGAGGGTAGTATGAGGGCTTTTGGAATGGGTAAGGACGGGGGTTAGGCTTGGAGGCCATGCCCTTGCCCTTGACTTTCTTTTGTGACTCCACTTTGTGAGCTAAGGCACTAAGCTCATCTAGGGAAGTGTAAGGGTGGAGTTCAACAACATGAGCAATTTCATCATTCAAACCACTCAAGTATCTAATCAAAGTTTGAGATTCATCCTCCTTCAAATCACATTTCAACAATAATTGTTCAAACTCTCTAGTGTACTCTTCTACACTCTTAGACCCTTGTTTGAGGTGGTGGAGTTTAAGGAAGTTGTCTTGCAAGTAATGGGGTGGCAAAAACTTGGACTTAAGTTTGGACTTCATTTTCTCCCAAGTTCTTATCTTCCCTTTACCCTTCCTAACTCTCTTACTCACAATATTAGACCACCAAATGGAAGCATACTTTCTAAGCTTTAAAGCAACAAGCTTTACCTTTCTTTCATCGGAGATGTCTTTGAACTCAAAGACTCTTTCAACAGTTTGGAGCCAATCCAAGAATACATCCGGGTCAAGTTGGCCTTCAAAGTTGGGAATATCCACCTTGAAGTCATTGTAGCTTCGCTCTTGAGGCCTATGATGCCTCCTTAGTCTTCTTGCATACACATCCTCACCGGAGTCTTCAAGAGAGTTGCTTTCTTCTTCCTCGGAGTCATCCGAGTCTTGTTTGCTTACACTCCTAGGACTTCTCAAGTTCCTTCTCTTCTCTTGCATCATGTGACCAAGTTGTGCTTGAAGGTACTTGACTTGGGCTTGTAGCTCGCCCTTTTCTCTTAAAGCTTGTTCAGCCACTTGCTCGGGAGTGAGGCTAGAGGACATGTTGAATTTGGAGTGGAGAATTTGTGTTTTGGGGACGGGAGGGGTAGGCACGGTCAGGCCGTGCTGTGCTGCTGGCATGGGCTGACTGAAAATGGAATGTGGCACGGTCGTGCCACTGTGGCACGGGGTGGCCGTGCTACAATTCTGGTTGTGCACGGTTTGGAAAATGCAAGAGAGCGTGTTTGGGGTTGTTTTGTGGTTTTGGTGTTTGGTATGTGTTTGGGGGATGGAAGCTTGGCCAAGAGGGTAGCCTAAGCTCTGATACCAAATGATGTATTCAAGCTTCACTAAGGCAAGTATTTGCTAAAGTGAATCAAGAATGCACTTGGGTAGAAAACATGAAAAGAAAATCAAGAACCAAGATAGATCAAGTGGACTAGCAAGGGTGATGATAATCCACCTTGGTTTGCACACTTGGGCAAATCTTCTTCCTTCAACTAAGTTACAGAAGTTAATCACCTTCTTAGTTGAATTAAGAAGACCTAGAGACCCACTTGAGGTTGCCAAACACCCAAGATATAACACTAGGAATTTTGAAGAGAATTTGAGAGAGTTTACAAAACTCAAAGCTGAATGCAAGTTTTTTCTATGCTCTTGGCAGCCCAAGGCCTCCCTTTTATAGTGGGGGAAACCTTTAACAAGCTGAAAAAAAAAAGGATCCAACAAGCTCTTACACGTCCAAAAGCATGGGGGGACCAAAAAGCAAAAGACAAAAGCTGAAAAGTGCTTTTTACTTTATGTCAGTAACTTTTCAGTGCACATGGGTCAACTTTAAACAGCTATAACTCCTAGGTTTCTCATCTAAATTGGCTGCAATAGGTCTTGTTGGAACGCTCTGGAAGTCAGATTTCACAGGGCTCAAGTTTCACGCCATTTAGAGTAGCCGTTTGGGAGATATCAGGCAAAACGTGCAGCATGTGCAAACTAGGACAGTTTCTGCTGCTTTTAGAAAAAGGCTCCCATTGACTTATTTCCTAGGTACCTAACCTAGAACTCTTTATATGCCTTTGAAGCTGACATATTAAGGGTTCCAAAAAGTAATTTTGGCAGCCCTTTAAGTCCACCTAAGCTTGGGTAATTAGGCTTGCAAAACCGGGCCAATTTCTGTCCAAACCGGGCAGCATGTGCAATGCATGTTTGATGATTTCTCGGACCATGGTATGAACCTCTTTGACTTCTTTAGTGGTTGTAGGGTCCCTTAGGCTTGTGGCTTGGTCTTCACTTGTTTCCAAAGGATGGTCCCCATCACAAACAAAGGTTTACACTACCCATCTACCATCGATTATCTCACGGGTTTCACCAATACTTAGCCATAATTCAGCTTGCTTATTCTTTATCATTTGAATTTTAGCTTGAGTGTCCATGTAATCACCCCAAAGATACATCAACTTTCTTTTCCTTTTCCCATTTAGAATCCCTTGATTCTAAATTCATTCCTTTCCTTATGTTTTTGCTGATTCATAACCAGCTTATAACGTACCATTCCTTTGAGTTTTCATTGATTGTTCTCTCTCTTGGTTTTAAGCTTTTATTCTTAAATTGAGTTGTAGCATAGACCCTCGGGAGTTACATCATGCGTCCATGACGATGTGTGTGGATAGTAGAGCAATCAAAAAGATCACTATCAAGTATCGCTATCCCATTCCAAGATTGGAAGACCTTCTTGATGTGCTACATGGAGCCATCATCTTCTCTAAGATTGATCTTAGAAGTGGCTACTATTAAATGTGGATTTTTGAAGGGGATGAGTGGAAGATGGCTTTCAAGACCAAAGGAGGATTTTATGAGTGGCTTGTTATGCCCTTTGGTTTGACAAATGCACCAAGCACTTTCATGAGGCTTATGACCCAAGTTCCAAAGCCCCTTCTTGGCATGTTTATTGTTGTCTACTTTGATGACATATTGGTATATAGCAAGAGTGAAGAAAAGCATGCCAATCATCTGCACCAAGTCTTTAGTATTCTGTCTCAGGAAAAGCTCTATGAAAATTTAGAGAAATGCCACTTTTTCTCCTCACAAGTCGTATTTTTGGGTTATGTTGTTTCAGCCCAAGGGATTCATGTCGATGAGAGCACGATCAAAGCTATCCGTGAGTGGCCCGTTCCTACATCCATCCAACAAGTTCGAAGTTTTCATGATCTAACCTCTTTCTATAGGAGGTTTGTGAGAGAGTTTAGCTCCATTGTTTCACCCATGACCGAAGCACTCAAGGTCAAGCAGTTTGAATGGACTGAACAAGCTCAAAAGGCCTTTGAAGAGATCAAGTGCAAGCTTACTAGTGCACCATTCTTGCCCTTCCAAGCTTCTCCAAAGTTTTTGAAGTGGAATGTGATGCTTCCAGCGTGGGGATAGGGGCGGTCCTATCTCAAAAGAATAGGCCCGTAGCTTTCTTTAGTGAAAAGCTTAGTGATGCAAAGAGGAAGTACTCCACTTATGACAAGGAGTTCTATGCAATTGTGAGAGCTTTGGAGTATTGGAGGCATTACTTGGGGGAGGAGAGTTTACTCTCCATTCGGATCATAAAGATCTTAAGTTCATACAAGGACAATGCAAGCTCAACCCAAGGCATGCCAAATGGGTAGAGTACTTACAAGCTTTCCACTTTGTGATCCATCATAAAAGTCAGGCCACATGAAAAAGGGTGATGCATATTTCCATATGCATCATTTTTATTCAAGACCAATTTCAAAGAAGAAAAGGGTCAAAGAAGATCATGCTTGGAAGTGTGCTTATTTGGTCTTATTAAGTGAGTTCAAAGACTCACGACACTATGAAGAGGTCAAAAAGAGGTTAAGCTTTGCTAGAAATTTGGCGCTGAATTCATCCCTGCGGAACCCGATTTTTTGTGACCACTTTTGGACAAGCTCAAGTGGACCCACAACTTGAGGCTCCACATGGTTTTGAAGTTTAAGATTTCAGCTTTCAAATAAGCCCAAGTTTGTTTAATTTGGACATCATTTGGTTGGGCAAAATATCACTCAAAGATACGTTGTGCTGATCCAGTCCAGTCTGAGATAGGTGCATTGTTTGGGCCATAACTTTCAAACCGCTTATCCAAATTGAGCAAATGAGCCCATTCTGGAAAATAGACTTCCAGGGCTTTCTAACAAGCCCAAGAACGCGTGATTTGGCCGAGTATTCTGGAAGTTATGCTCTGTTGAAGTTGAGGCAGTTGCAAGGATTAATGCTGGGAATATGAAGAGTCTTAGGTTACATATATTTGTGTGGCTGATATTGTGCACGTTTTAGATGCTTCTAGATTGATGTAATCAGCTGCAAAAATCCTAGAATATTCCTTGTAACCTCCCCCACCCCCTTTTATGATGTGTCTTTTCATTTTTCTTAGACTTTTCATTAGCTAGTTTTAATTGTTAGGAGTTATTTGAGTCTTTTGATTGTCTTTTGCTGAGTCTATAAAAGGGGAGGGGCATGTGAAGCTAATCATTCAGCATTGTAAGAGATTTCCAAAGTAATACAAGCACCTTTGAGAGTGATTCTCATTTGTGTCTCAAAATTCCTAGTTCTATATCTTGAATTTGGCTCATTCAAGTGGTGTTCTAGGTTCTCTTCCTTTTCCAATTGGAGTGATTCCTTGGTTAAGACAAGAGAATTAGCCCAAGATCAAGTCATTGAGTGGCTCCGTGAAGGATTATCTTAATTACAAGGTCTTGTTTATCCTTGTTCTTTTTGTTATTATTCTTCAAACCATCTCAAACTATCTTCCACCATATTCACTTTTCTTTGGTTGATTCTTGTTTAGTTTGAGTTTGAGTTGATTTGGTTCACTTACCACCCACATCTACATCAATTGGTATCAGAGCCAAGGCTTTTAAGTGACCCACATCATACCCAAACACATCCCAAAAAGCCAAAATACAAAAAAAAAAAAAGAGGCACAAACGAAGTCTTGAAGACCAGAGAAGCAGCATGGTGCCACCGTGCCACCCAGCACGACCGTGCCACTATACTTTTTTGCATTTCCTCAAGTCGAAGCATAGCACGGCCTGCCCGTGCCCCCTTGCACGACCGTGCCCTCCCTCCTCTTCTCCAAAACGGCCTTTTTCTAGCCTAAACACATAACCCACAAAGAACCCTTAAGCATTCATCCATCATGATTTCTCTTGGGAACTTGAGAAAAGAGATTGCTTTGATTGAAAAGGAGATGGTCATCCTTGAAACTCCAAAGTTTCGTGGCCAAAAAGAAGATTTCCCTTACTGGATTTCCAAAGTGGATCAAGTCTTCATTCGCTACAATATTGACGAGCAAGAGAAGTTTAAGGTTGTTATCGAGAAGCTCCGAGGCCATGCGCTTGAATGGTGGGAAAAGTACAAGTATAAGAGGAAGAAGAGAGGAAAAAGTAAGATCAAAACGTGGGACAAGTTGAGAGGAAAATTAATGGATACTTTCACTCCAACCTCTTACTTACACAAGCATCCTTTTCTTTCCTTTGAGGTAAACGGCTTCAATTCCTCTTCTAAAAACGTCCATTTCAACAAGGGAACTCCAATGAGTGCTTGTAACTCTAGCTCTACTTCCTTCTTTTATTTGGAGAAACTTAACTCCAACAAAGATGAAGAGATTCTTGGAGAAAAAGGGTCGGGCCTAGTTGACCTACCTCTTGTTTTTGGTGACTGTGGTGATGAAGAGACCATTGAACTTGAGACCCAAAGATCCGAGTTGAAGCAAGAAGAGATTGTGCAAGAAATTGAGCAATCCTTCACCGAAGAAGGGTGCCAAGAAGATAATGAGGTGAATTTGAGCATAACCCCAAGAATTGAAGAGCATGTAGTTAAAGACCTTGAAGTGATGAAGCCATGTAGGGTTGCTGAAGAGTTTGAACAACTCTTGATTCAAGAAGTACGCCCTACCGAACTCCAAGCACCCGAGTTGGAGGCATGTGGGGTTATTGAAGAAGTTGAGCAACTCTTGACCCAAGAAGAATTCACCTTAACCCCCATTCAACCTTCCCAACCCTTCAAACCACAAAAGGACCGACAAGCCTTAACCCTCATTCATCCTTCCCAAACCCTTGCCCCCAAAAAAGATTTCCCACTTCCGCCTCTTCTCCTCACCAGATATGACCCGTTTTATCATCCTCCCCTCACCCTCTTCTATATCTCTCTAGAGGTGATGCCCTTTGACCACTTCCTACAAGAGCTCCCATTTCATAAGCATGCCTCCCTTCATGAGAAGCTTGCCAACCCTTTGAGTTTGAGGACAAACTCAAAACAACCCGGGGAGTATGATGCATATTTCCATATGCATCATTTTTATTCAAGACCAATTTCAAAGAAGAAAAGGGTCAAAGAAGATCATGCTTGGAAGTGTGCTTATTTGGTCTTATTAAGTGAGTTCAAAGACTCACGACACTATGAAGAGGTCAAAAAGAGGTTAAGCTTTGCTAGAAATTTGGCGCTGAATTCATCCCTGCGGAACCCGATTTTTTGTGACCACTTTTGGACAAGCTCAAGTGGACCCACAACTTGAGGCTCCACATGGTTTTGAAGTTTAAGATTTCAGCTTTCAAATAAGCCCAAGTTTGTTTAATTTGGACATCATTTGGTTGGGCAAAATATCACTCAAAGATACGTTATGCTGATCCAGTCCAGTCTGAGATAGGTGCATTGTTTGGGCCATAACTTTCAAACCGCTTATCCAAATTGAGCAAATGAGCCCATTCTGGAAAATAGACTTCCAGGGCTTTCTAACAAGCCCAAGAACGCGTGATTTGGCCGAGTATTCTGGAAGTTATGCTCTGTTGAAGTTGAGGCAGTTGCAAGGATTAATGCTGGGAATATGAAGAGTCTTAGGTTACATATATTTGTGTGGCTGATATTGTGCACGTTTTAGATGCTTCTAGATTGATGTAATCAGCTGCAAAAATCCTAGAATATTCCTTGTAACCTCCCCCACCCCCTTTTATGATGTGTCTTTTCATTTTTCTTAGACTTTTCATTAGCTAGTTTTAATTGTTAGGAGTTATTTGAGTCTTTTGATTGTCTTTTGCTGAGTCTATAAAAGGGGAGGGGCATGTGAAGCTAATCATTCAGCATTGTAAGAGATTTCCAAAGTAATACAAGCACCTTTGAGAGTGATTCTCATTTGTGTCTCAAAATTCCTAGTTCTATATCTTGAATTTGGCTCATTCAAGTGGTGTTCTAGGTTCTCTTCCTTTTCCAATTGGAGTGATTCCTTGGTTAAGACAAGAGAATTAGCCCAAGATCAAGTCATTGAGTGGCTCCGTGAAGGATTATCTTAATTACAAGGTCTTGTTTATCCTTGTTCTTTTTGTTATTATTCTTCAAACCATCTCAAACTATCTTCCACCATATTCACTTTTCTTTGGTTGATTCTTGTTTAGTTTGAGTTTGAGTTGATTTGGTTCACTTACCACCCACATCTACATCAAAGGGTGCGGATGCTTTATCAAGGAGGTACCTTCTCCTCTCCACTTTGGAGACTAAGGTCCTTAGTTTCAAGTGTATCAAGGGAATGTATGCCCAAGATGAAGACTTCAAGGAGATTCTTGAAAGTGCTCACAACATGCCTATGGTCTCTTCCACCTTAAAGATGGTTTCTTGTTTAAGGGCACACGGTTATGCATTCCTAGGAGTGGCTTTCGTGAACTCCTCATTCAAGAGCTCCATGGTGGAGCTTTGGTCGGGCATTTTGGCATTAAGAAGACTTGTTCCATGCTCAAGGAACACTACTATTGGCCAAGCATGTCGAAGGATGTAGAGCAATATGTGAGAAGGTGCTCTACTTGCCAACATGCCAAGAGTTACTCACGATGATGTATTCAAGCTTCACTAAGGCAAGTATTTGCTAAAGTGAATCAAGAATGCATTTGGATAGGGAGCATGAAAATAAGATCAATAACCAAGATAGATCAAGTGGACTAGCAAGGGTGATGATAATCCACCTTGGTTTGCACACTTGGGCAAATCTTCTTCCTTCAACTAAGTTACAGAAGTAGTTGATGTATTCAAGCTTCACTAAGGCAAGTATTTGCTAAAGTGAATCAAGAATGCATTTGGATAGGGAGCATGAAAAGAAGATCAATAAACCCAGATAGATCAAGTGGACTAGCAAGGGTGATGATAATCCACCTTGGTTTGCACACTTGGGCAAATCTTCTTCCTTCAACTAAGTTACAGAAGTTAATCACCTTCTTAGTTGAATTAAGAAGACCTAGAGACCCACTTGAGTTGCCGAGCTCAAGATATAACACTAGGAGTTTTGTGGAGAGAGTTTAGAGAACTCACAAGCTCTTGCATTCAAAGTTGCTTACAAAATGAGGGCCAATCTGGTTTTAAGCTAGAATGGCCGAGGTTCCCACCCTCCCTAAGCAGCAAAATCAAAACTAAGTACATTTGGAGAAGAGTGACACATCTAATCAACCATTGCTAACTCAACACCTCACTACCTAGCTTAATCTACCTCATTAGGGGTTATAATGCCTCCCAAATGAGGTGCCAAGCTTACAAGGATCCTAGAAAGCAGCAAGGTGAGTCATTCAGCAAGTGGGGAGGCAAGTGGGCAAGCAAAACCCAAGAAAAATCAGACATTGTACCGGTTGGTGAAGAACCGGGTAAAGGGGTGTTTTACTTGTCCTTTTGGTTGGTTAAAACCAACACAAGGGGGTGCTTTGGATGGGATTTGAACCCATGATCTGATAAATATTTATGTCCCCTTCCATGCTGCAAAATTTCAGAAAGAATGGAGTTGAGTTGGTGGTCCAAACTCCTTCTTGTTTTGGACAGGGTTGGATTGGCGCCCAGCTTGCACGGTTGGGAAAAGCTTGCTGTTTGACCGACCAAATGACCTCCAAATCCCTTGCAACTTGTTTTATTGGATTCCTAACATCTTAAACTTAAAGAGAGGGGTCACGGTAGTCAATTATCCCCTCGTCTTCAAGGCCCAAAAGATGCACAAAACCGGGCCAATTTCCGGTCGAATCTGCCCAGGTTCTGTCCGTGTGCTCCAAGGTGTTTCTGACCATTGCATGAATGTTCTTGACTTCCTTGGAGCTTGGATGGATGTGTGGGCTTGCTGGTTGAGTGCTTGAAGTTTGGGCTTGGTGGTCCCCATCATTCTCCCCGGGTTGGTTGGAGTTTGACCTCAAACTCAGCAACTCTTCATCTTCATCATGGTATGGGCTCAAATCAGCCACATTGAAGGTGGCGGATACCCCATAATCACCGGGAAAGTCTACCTTGTAAGCATTTGGGCCAATCTTCTCAAGGATTTCAAAAGGCCCATCCGATCTTGGCATCAATTTGGATTTCCTCTTGCTTGGGAACCTCTCCTTCCTCAAATGGACCCACACTAGGTCCCCAGGCTGAAAATGAGCTTCTCTCCTCTTCTTGTTGGCATAAGTCTTGGCTTGCTCATTGAACTTCTCAATCCTCTCCCTCACCTTGGCATGGAGCTCTTGAATTTCCTTTGCTCTCTTCTCAGCCTCCCAACTGAATTTGGTTGGATTAGAGATGGGAACAAGATCAAGGGGAGTCCGTGGGTTGCTCCCATACACAATTTGGAATGGTGAGAGGTCCGTGGCTTTGCTTGGAGTGCGGTTGAAGGCAAATTCCGCATGGCAAAGCAACTCATCCCAACCTGTGATGTTCCCTTTGACCAAAACTCGAAGTAAGGTGCCAAAGGTGCGGTTTGTTACCTCGGTTTGGCCGTCCGTTTGGGGGTGGCACGAAGTGCTAAACTTGAGATGGGTGCCAAGTTTTCTCCATAGTGTAAGCCAAAAATGGCTTAAGAACTTAGTGTCTCGATCGGACACCATGCTTCTTGGAATGCCATGCAACCTCACAATCTCCTTGAAGTAAAGATTAGCCACTTGTGAGGCATCAAAGGTGGTGTGACATGCCACAAAGTGAGCCATCTTTGAGAATCTATCCACCACCACCATGATGGAGTCCTTGTGCCTTTGAGTCCTTGGAAGCCCCATGATAAAATCCAAGCTAACATCCTCTCAAGGCCCTTGGGGAACCGGTAGAGGTGTGTAGAGACCTTGAGGGCGGACGTGGTCTTTGGCAAGTTGGCAAGTAGAGCATCTTTTAATGAAGTGCTCTACATCCCTTGACATTTTGGGCCAAAAGTAATGCTCCTTGAGCATAGAGCACGTCTTCTCAATTCCAAAGTGGCCGGCGAGAGCCCCTCCATGGAGTTCTTGGATTAAAAGCTCTCTAAACCCACATTTAGGAATGCACAAGCGATTTCCTTTAAAAAGGAAACCATTCTCCAAGTGGTAGGGACCGTGGGCATGGCTAGAACAACTTTCAAGGATAATCTTGAAGTCTTCATCTTGGGCATACATGTCTTTGATGCACTCAAATCCAAGTACCTTGGATTCAAGAGTGGAGAGCAAGAGATACCTCTTAGAAAGTGCATCGGCCCCTTTGTTCATTTGGCAGGACTTGTGGTGGATCACAAAGTGAAAGGATTGCATGAACTCTACCCACTTGGCATGTCGTGGATTGAGCTTATGTTGTCCTTGGATGAACTTCAAAGCTTGATGATCCGTATGGAGAATGAACTCTCCTCCAACCAAGTAATGCCGCCAATGTTCTAGTGCCCTCACAATGGCATAGAACTCCTTGTCATATGTAGAGTACTTCCTCTTGGCATCATTTAACTTCTCACTAAAATACGCAATGGGCCTTTTCTCTTGTGACAACACGGCCCCTATGCCAACTCCGAAAGCGTCACACTCTACCTCAAAAACTTTGGAAAAGCTAGGTAGTGCAAGAATGGGTGCACTAGTAAGCCTTCCCTTGATCTCTTCAAAAGCTTGTTGTGCTTGCTTACTCCATACAAATTGCTTGGCTTTGAGGACTTCGGTCATGGGTGCCATAATGGAGCTAAAGTTGCTCACAAATCTCCTATAGAAGGAGGCCAAGCCATGAAAACTTCGAACTTGTTGTATGGAGGTGGGAATAGGCCACTCACGGATGGCCTTGATCTTTTCTTCATCCACTTGGATACCATCGGCCCAAACAACATACCCCCAAAACTCCACTTGGGGAGAGAAGAAATGGCACTTTTCAAAGTTGCCATAGAGTTGCTCTTGAGCCAAGACACTCAAGACCTCATGCAAGTGCTTAGAATGCTCCTCTTCACCACGGCTATATACAAAAATGTCGTCAAAGTACACAACGACATATCTCCCAATAAATGGCTTGAGAACTTGGTTCATAAGCCTCATGAATGTGCTTGGTGCATTTGTCAAACCAAAGGGCATGACAAGCCACTCATAGAGACCACCCTTGGTTTTGAAAGCCGTTTTCCACTCATCCCCTTCAAAGATCCGGATTTGATAATAGCCACTTCTAAGATCAATCTTGGAGAAGATAGTGGCTCCATGAAGCTCATCAAGTAAATCTTCCAATCTTGGAATGGGGTACCAGTACTTGATGGTAATCTTGTTGATAGCTCTACTATCAACACACATTCTCATACTCCTATCTTTCTTGGGCACAAGTAGTGCCGGGACGGCACATGGGCTCAAACTCCCACGGATTAACCCCTTGGATAGGAGCTCATCCACTTGTCTTTGAACCTCTTGTGTCTCTTGGGGGTTCATGCGGTAGGCCAGCTTGTTTGGGAGTGTGGCACCGGGAATGAGATCAATTTTGTGTTGGATTGATCTCTTAGGGGGAAGGCCATGGGGTATCTCTTGTGGAAAGACATGGGAAAAGGCTTTTATGAGGGGTGGAAGTAAAGGATGGGAAGATTCCTTTACCTTGGCCGGTTCTTGGCCTAAGAGAATCCACTCTTTGAAGTCTTCAAATTCATGTAGTTGAGAGTGGAGTAAGGTAGTGAGAAAAACATCCAACTTGGGATTGTCTTGGGGGTTCTTTTGTGGGCTTGGTTTGAGGGGAGTGAGGGTGATTTTCTTGTGTCTTTGGTGAAGGTGTAGGTGTTCAAGCGACCATCATGCATAACCCTTCTATCAAACAACCATGGTCGGCCCAAGAGGACATGACAAGCATCCATGGGCACAATGTCACACCAAAGTTCATCCTTATAGGTTCTACCAATGGAAAAGGAAAGTAGACACCGAGAGGTGATTTGTAAACCCTTACCTTGGCTGAGCCATTGGATTGTGTAAGGATTAGGATGAGGTGTGACCGGGAGCTTGAGTTTGTCCACCATAGTCTTGGAAGCCACATTAGCACAACTTCCTCTGTCAATAATGAGGGAGCACACCTTTCCACTCACGGTGCATCGAGTGTGGAAAATGCTTTCCCTTTGCTCCATGTCTTCATGGGAAGCTAGCCCACTCAAGGCCCTTCTAATCACCAAGAGCTCTCCTTCATCCGGACCCTCTTCAACCTCCTCCATAATTTCATTCAAGTACACCCCTTTCTCTTCTTCCTCGTTCTCTTCCTCACCTTCTAGCTCCTCTGGAGAAGCTTGATATTCGGCTAGAGAAACCATCATCTTGTTCGGACACTCGGAAGCATAATGTCCAAGGCCTTGGCAACAGAAACACCGGACCTTGCTAGATGGTTTTGGGGGTGGTTGTTTGGAGGGAGTTTGTGGAGTGGTGTTTTGTGGGGACTTCGGGTTTGGAGAGGGGAAGGATTTTTGAGGAGTGTATGGAGGCTTTTGGAAGCCATAAGGCCGTGGGGTAGGCTTGGGAATGGGATTCTTGCCTTTGAGTTTCTTTTGCATTTCAACTTTGTGGGCCAGAGCACTTAGCTCATCAAGAGAGGTGTAAGGGTATAACTCAACAACATGAGCAATTTGCTCATCAAGACCGCTCAAATATCGAATCAAGGTTTGGGAGTCATCCTCCTTCAAATCACATTTCAAGAGGAGTTGCTCAAAGTCCCTAGTGTACTCTTCTACACTTTTGGAACCCTGTTTGAGGTGGTGGAGTTTAAGGAAATTGTCTTGGAGGTAATGTGGGGGTAAGAATTTGGCCTTTAGTTTGGACTTCATTTGCTTCCAAGTCTTAACCTTACTTTTCCCCTTCCTTACTCTCTTGGACACAACATTAGACCACCAAATAGAGGCATATTTACGAAGTTTCAAAGCCACTAATTTTACCTTCTTGCCTTCCGAGATGTCTTTGTATTCGAAGACCCGTTCCACGGTTTGCAACCAGTCGAGAAAGATATCCGGATCAAGTTGGCCTTCAAACTCCGGGATGTCAACTTTGAAATCACCATAGCTCCTGATACGCACCAACCACGAAGTTCTAGTCTACAAGAGCATGTCCTTGTTCAACAACTCCATTCGGATCCCTATTGTCAAGGTATTCAGTTTGACCTACAAGCTCCCTTGGGAAGGTCCTTACTCTCTTGGACCCCTATCCCAAGCCAAGCTAGTCCAAGCTCCTTGTAGAAGCCTAGCAAAGGTTTCCACCCAAAAACAGTCCAATTCGGTTCCTTAGAACAACCCGGGCAGTGGCCGTTTCTTTTGCATGTTCAAGGCATTTTTCCTCTTACCAGGGGTTTGGAAGCACTTTACACTTTTGGGTTGACAACCTAAGTCCTTTATAAAGCTTTTATTTAGCTTGTAAATGGCCTAGGTTGATAACTTTTGGCTAAAGATGCAACCGGGTATCCAGTTTCAGCCACACAGCACCTGACTGAAGTTTGAGGTGATTTTTGGCTTGCCTTGGCAGGCCTTTGGTCGAGATATTTCTGGCCTTTCTTTAAGTTTAGGATGTGATCTTTCATATAAATCAAGTTGCAAGTGAAAAGGAGGCCATTTGGGGGTTCAAATCATCCAAACATTTCAGACCTGCAAACTGGCCAGTACAGCCGCGCACATGGGTCAACTTCTGGCCCTCTATTACCCAAGAGCAACCTGATTTAACTGAACGGTTTAAAGCCTAACTTTAAGTTTCAGGTCTTATCTTTCCAATGAAGCAAGTTCCAAAGCATTTTGACATCATTTGCCTAGTCAACCAGCCTAATCTTTCAAACCGTGCAAAACTGGACAGTCCTGGAATTCAGCCTATGATCTGGTCCGAAATGAGCTCCGTTTGTTCCCATCTTTTGAGGACTCTTTGGGGACACCTAAGGGCATGAAAGGGTGTCTAAATGTTTATCAAATGAACCCTCAAAACCTCAGATTCAGCCACCCAAGGTACAGCTATTATCCGGGCAAGCAAGGAAGAAAATACCCTTTTATCCAAGGGACCAAAACAAGCTGTCCTTTGCTGTTTTAGGTGATCAGCCGGCTGTCCTTGCTGTTTTGACTTGTTTTTCATCTTATCAAAGCTTTCATTAGTTGTACTTAAGTGTAACACATGTTAGACACCTCAAACATTGAGATTAACACTTGTATTAGGTGTCAAACATCCAAGAGATGCTGAATTTAGGCCTTGTATTAGCTAGACTAGGTTGCTTGATTTAGCTAGTTAAATCTTGGCCCTTGATCTTGTTGTGAAGGCCGGATATACTCGGCCAAAGCTGAATGTTTACTAACTTTTGGAATGAAAATGAAAAGTTTTCTTTGCTAGCTTAAGCAAATCTCAAATCTCCTCTACTTTATCCTTCATTGGTGGTGTTTAGGAGTGATTCTTTATCCTCTCTTCCGGTGCGTTTGCTTTACGAAGATTGGTGGTGAATCCTTTAGCTTTGGCTGGTGGTTTTAACCTTTAGGCCAATTCATATCCAAGTGTGTTGAGTGTTAGTAGTGTCCGAAGTGCTAGCCTAGCACGCATCAACTGGTATCAGAGCCCAACTTCGATTCTTGGTGAGTTGGTTTTGATTGCCGTAAGCTCCTCTTCTCTTCTCCTTGATTCTTTTTCGTTTCTCCCCTCCTTGAATTCACTTCTCACGTTCCCCTTGAATCCACAAAGAACCCTCCTAGCCCAAACACGAATCCTAGCTACAAAAAAAAAAAAAAACCAAGCTCCACAAATAGCCCCAACCGTTTCTCCACTCCTTTACCAAAACATGGCCGAAAGGGGAGATCCTTCTTCCTCACCTCAAGACGCCCCTTTAAGGGAACCGGTGAGAGTTCCTAGAGGTATGACTCTAGAACAAGCTCACGAAATGAGGAGGGATAGAGCCATCCTTGAGATGCAAGAAAGCATAAGAACCCTCACTACACAACTCCAACAACTCGTGGCCCAACCGAGAAGACAAGAACGAGAACCACCCCGGGACCTTCCTAATGACCTTGATTTTGACTCTCCTCTTGAGAGTGACTCTTCTATGGGAGGGAGAAGGCCGAGGAGGAGGAGGATACAACAAGATGAACTCAATGACTTGAAGATTGAGGCACCCGAGTTTGATGGAAGTTTGAGACCCGAAGATTACTTAGAATGGGTTCAAGCTTTGGAGAGGATCATTGAGATTAAGGGTTATTCTAGTGAGAAAGCCTTTAAACTTGCCGTGTTGAAGCTCAAATCATACGCATCTCTATGGTATGAGAACTTGAAGAGGACGAGAGCCTTAGAGGGAAAATCCAAGATCAACACTTGGATTAAGTTAAAGAAGTACATGGACAAACGATTCTTGCCTTCCACTTATAAGCAAGAATTATACTTGAGGGTTACTTCTCTTCAACAAGGAAGTATGAGGGTTGAGGAGTATATTCGAGAGTTTGAACAACTCCAAATTCGATGTTCATTGAGGGAGGAACCCGAGCAAACCATCGCAAGGTTCCTAAAAGGTCTATCTCCACCTATCCTTGAGCGGGTCGAACTTCAACCCTTTTGGACCTTTGAGGATGCTTGCAAATTGGCCGTGAAGGTAGAAAAACAACTCAAATCCAAACGCCCCTTTGTTTCTACCCCCTTAAAGCCCACGGCCACCCCTAAGTCCTTCCCACCCTTCAAACCGAAATACCCTCCCAAGACCACCCACAACCAAGAGAAAGGAAAAGAAGTTCTAAAGGAGGGACTCAAAAGCCAAAAGAAATGTTTCAAGTGCCATGGTTTTGGGCACTTTCAAGCGGATTGTCCAAATCGAAGAGTCCTTACTATTAAGGAAATTGATGAGCTCGGTCACATGGAGGTCGAAAGTGATGAAAGTGAAGAAGAGATCCTTGAGGACGAAGAAGACCCCACCTATCAACCCGAGGAAGGGGATGTTCTTATGATCAAGAGGGTTTTGCACACTAAGGAGGCCATTTCGGACTCCAATCAAAGAGAACAAATTTTCCATTCAAGATGTAAAGTCTTGAACAAAGTGTGCAACTTGATCATTGATGGAGGGAGTTGCACTAATGTGGCTTCCCATGAAATGGTTACCAAGCTTAACCTTACTACCATTCCTCACCCAAGGCCATACACCCTACAATGGCTCAAAAAGGGGAGTGAAGTAACGGTTAGTAAGCAAGTTCTAGTCCCTTTCTCCATTGGTGGCTATCAAGACGAGGTTGTTTGTGACGTTTTACCCATGGACGCTTGCCATTTGCTCCTTGGGAGGCCTTGGCAATTCGACAAGGATGCTACCCATCACGGTCAAGCTAATACTTATTCCTTTAGGCTTAAAGGGAAAACCGTGACATTAGCCCCTCTACCCCCAAACCAAACACATAAACACAAACCCAAGAGTGGAGAGACAAAGCCAAAAGACCTAACCTTGCTAGTGAGTGAAGGGCGAGTTGAAAGGGCCCTTGAGAAAGGAAAGACCGTGTACATGATTCTCTTTGTTGAAACCCCACAGAATCCCCCACAAAAAAACCTACACCCCTCGGCCATCCCCTTAATCCAAGAGTTTGAGGATGTTTTCCCTCAAAATCTACCTCCCGGTCTTCCTCCTTTAAGGGGCATAGAGCACCAAATCGATTTAATTCCCGGTGCCCCTCTACCCAATAAACCGGCCTATAGATGTAACCCCACCGAAACCAAGGAACTCCAAAAGCAAGTGCAAGAATTGGTGGACCAAGGTTATGTGAGGCCAAGTATGAGTCCTTGTTCCGTTCCGGCCTTATTAGTTCCAAAGAAAGATGGGACTTGGAGGATGTGCATTGATAGTAGGGCCATCAACAACATCACCATCAAGTATAGGTACCCAATTCCTAGGCTTGATGACATGTTAGATGAGCTACATGGTTCAAGGATCTTCTCAAAGATTGATTTAAGGAGCGGATACCACCAAATTCGGATGAAAGAGGGGGATGAGTGGAAGACCGCTTTCAAAACCAAGCAAGGGCTATATGAGTGGCTAGTCATGCCATTCGGACTCTCAAATGCACCTAGTACTTTCATGAGATTGATGAATGAAGTACTAAGGCCCTTTATTGGTGACTTCGTTGTGGTTTACTTTGATGACATTCTTGTGTATAGCAAGAATGAAACCGATCATATTCTACATCTAAGGAAGGTGTTCACTACTCTACGTGAACAAAGATTGTATGGCAAGCTTGAAAAATGTGAATTCTTTGTACCAAGGGTTGTTTTCCTTGGTTATGTTGTCTCAAGTAAAGGAATCCAAGTGGATGAATCCAAGGTGGAAGCCATCCAATCTTGGCCGGTTCCCACCTCCATTACGGCCGTACGAAGCTTTCATGGCCTAGCCTCCTTCTATAGAAGATTCATCAAGGATTTTAGTTCCATCATGGCACCCCTCACGGAATGTATGAAGAAAGGTACTTTTGTTTGGACCCCCTCGGCCCAAAAGTCCTTTGAAACAATCAAGCTCAAGTTGTGTGAGGCCCCGGTTTTAGCCCTTCCAAACTTTGAAGAGTTGTTTGAGGTGGAGTGTGATGCAAGTGGAGTAGGGATAGGAGCCGTTCTTACTCAACTCAAAAAGCCTTTGGCCTATTTTAGTGAGAAATTGAGTGGCCCCAAACTCAATTATTCAACATATGACAAAGAGTTTTACGCCATAGTCCGGGCTTTGCATCATTGGAATCACTACTTGAAACCTAAGCCCTTTGTATTACATTCGGACCACCAAGCTTTAAAGTTCCTTAGTGGGCAGCCTAAACTCAATTTTAGGCATGCTAAATGGGTTGAGTTTTTACAAGCCTTTTCCTTTTCCACCAAACACAAAAGGGGTTGTGAGAATGTGGTAGCCGATGCACTCTCAAGGAAGTATGCCTTGATCTCACTTCTAGGGGCAAAGCTACTCGGATTTCAAGCTATTCAAGCTTACTATGAGGAAGATTCAACTTTCAAGGACTTGTTTAAGTCCCCTCCTACTCACGGTCCCTACCAAATTCAAGAAGGATTTCTCTTTAAGGGTAACAAGCTTTGCATTCCTTCTTGCCCTTTTAGAGAACTCCTAGTGAGAGAAGCTCATGGGGGCTCACTTGCTGGTCATTTTGGGATCAACAAGACCTTAGACATTCTAAGGGAACACTTCTTTTGGCCCAAGATGGGAGAGGACGTGCACAAGGTCGTTTCAAGATGTGCTATTTGCCACCAAGCCAAGAGTCAATTTCACCAAGGGCTCTATTGTCCCCTGCCCGTGCCTCTTAGGCCGTGGGAAGATGTGAGCATGGATTTCATTGTGGCCTTGCCTAGGACACAAAGGGGCAAGGATTCGGTCATGGTGGTTGTGGATCGATTCTCAAAGATGGCACACTTCATAGCATGCCACAAGACCGATGATGCTTCCCACATTGCGGATCTTTACATGAAAGAGGTGATTCGGCTTCATGGTGTTCCCAAAACAATTGTGAGTGACCGAGACACAAAATTTCTCTCTCACTTTTGGAGGAGTTTATGGCATCTCTTGGGTACTAAGCTCCTCTATAGTACCACTTGTCATCCTCAAACCGATGGCCAAACGGAGGTGACAAATAGAACCCTTTCTACCCTCCTTAGGACATTGGTTCACAAAAATTTGAGAGCGTGGGACATCAAGCTAGCCCATGCGGAGTTTGCCTACAACCGCACACCGGTTAGGGCCACGGGCATGTCACCATTTGAGGCTTTGTATGGGGTTAATCCCCTAACTCCCATTGATCTTCTACCTCTCCCCATGGATTGCAAGGTGAGCTTTGAAGCGAAAGAACGAGCCAAGGAGATGCAAAGTCTACATGAACGGATTAGGGCTCACATTGAGAAGGTTAATGAAGCTTACAAGAACAAAGCCAATAAGAACCGCAAGGGCATGGAATTTCAACCCGGAGACTTGGTATGGCTCCACCTTAGAAAGGAAAGGTTCCCCTCAAGAAGGAAAAACAAGCTCATGTCAAGGGGAGATGGCCCATTCAAGGTGATTTCTAAGGTTGGTCCAAACGCTTACAAGCTAGAGTTGCCCGGTGAAATGGGGGTTTCGGCCACCTTCAATGTAGGGGATCTGAGCCCTTACATCGAGGATGACTTGAACCTTGAGGATTTGAGGGCAAATCCTCTTGAGGAGGGAGAGGATGATACGCACCAACCACGAAGTTCTAGTCTACAAGAGCATGTCCTTGTTCAACAACTCCATTCGGATCCCTATTGTCAAGGTATTCAGTTTGACCTACAAGCTCCCTTGGGAAGGTCCTTACTCTCTTGGACCCCTAGTCCCAAGCCAAGCTAGTCCAAGCTCCTTGTAGAAGCCTAGCAAAGGTTTCCACCCAAAAACAGTCCAATTCGGTTCCTTAGAACAACCCGGGCAGTGGCCGTTTCTTTTGCATGTTCAAGGCATTTTTCCTCTTACCAGGGGTTTGGAAGCACTTTACACTTTTGGGTTGACAACCTAAGTCCTTTATAAAGCTTTTATTTAGCTTGTAAATGGCCTAGGTTGATAACTTTTTGCTAAAGATGCAACCGGGTATCCAGTTTCAGCCACACAGCACCTGACTGAAGTTTGAGGTGATTTTTGGCTTGCCTTGGCAGGCCTTTGGTCGAGATATTTCTGGCCTTTCGTTAAGTTTAGGATGTGATCTTTCATATAAATCAAGTTGCAAGTGAAAAGGAGGCCATTTGGGGGTTCAAATCATCCAAACATTTCAGACCTGCAAACTGGCCAGGACAGCCGCGCACATGGGTCAACTTCTGGCCCTCTATTACCCAAGAGCAACCTGATTTAACTGAACGGTTTAAAGCCTAACTTTAAGTTTCAGGTATTATCTTTCCAATGAAGCAAGTTCCAAAGCATTTTGACATCATTTGCCTAGTCAACCAGCCTAATCTTTCAATCCGTGCAAAACTGGACAGTCCTGGAATTCAGCCTATGATCTGGTCCGAAATGAGCTCCGTTTGTTCCCATCTTTTGAGGACTCTTTGGGGACACCTAAGGGCATGAAAGGGTGTCTAAATGGTTATCAAATGAACCCTCAAAACCTCAGATTCAGCCACCCAAGGTACAGCTATTATCCGGGCAAGCAAGGAAGAAAATACCCTTTTATCCAAGGGACCAAAGCAAGCTGTCCTTTGCTGTTTTAGGTGATCAGCCGGCTGTCCTTGCTGTTTTGACTTGTTTTTCATCTTATCAAATCTTTCATTAGTTGTACTTAAGTGTAACACATGTTAGACACCTCAAACATTGAGATTAACACTTGTATTAGGTGTCAAACATCCAAGAGATGCTGAATTTAGGTCTTGTATTAGCTAGACTAGGTTGCTTGATTTAGCTAGTTAAATCTTGGCCCTTGATCTTGTTGTGAAGGCCGGATATACTCGGCCAAAGCTGAATGTTTACTAATTTTTGGAATGAAAATGAAAAGTTTTCTTTGCTAGCTTAAGCAAATCTCAAATCTCCTCTACTTTATCCTTCATTGGTGGTGTTTAGGAGTGATTCTTTATCCTCTCTTCCGGTGCGCTTGCTTTACGAAGATTGGTGGTGAATCCTTTAGCTTTGGCTGGTGGTTTTAACCTTTAGGCCAATTCATATCCAAGTGTGTTGAGTGTTAGTAGTGTCCGAAGTGCTAGCCTAGCACGCATCAGCTCCGTTCACTATGCCTTTGGTGTCGACGAGGCCGTCTACCTTGCTCTTCCTCACTAGAATCACCAAAAGGGTTGCTTCCCTCGGAATCATCCGAGTCCCTATGCTTGCTTGAGCTTCTAGAACTCCACTGGTTCCGCCTCTTCTCCTCCATGAGTTGACCAAGTTGCCGTTGAAGGTACTTGAGCTGAGCCTCAAGTTCGGCTTTCTCCTTAAGAGCTTGCTCAGCGACTTGAGAAGGGGTAAGGCTAGCGGACATGGTGGCTTTGTGGTGAGAACTTGGTGTTTTGGGACGGAAAGGGGTGGGCACGGTCGGGTGGTGTGGCACGGTCAGGGCGTGCTCACGGGCTGAAGGTGAATTCGTGGACAGGGGATGTGGCACGGTCGTGTGGGGTGGCACGGGGTGACCGTGCTGGGTTACTGGAAAATGGGTGTTGGTTCCTGGATGCGGCACGGTCGTACGTATGGACTACGGGGTGACTGTGCTACTTTTCTGGCCAGGCACGGCTGGAGTTTTTATGGGTGAGTGTTTGGGGCGGTTTTTGTGAGTTTGGTGTTTGGACGTGTTAGGGCAAGGGAAGCTTGGCCAAGAGGGTAGCCTAAGCTCTGATACCAAGTTGATGTATTCAAGCTTCACTAAGGCAAGTATTTGCTAAAGTGAATCAAGAATGCATTTGGATAGGGAGCATGAAAGTAAGATCAATAACCAAGATAGATCAAGTGGACTAGCAAGGGTGATGATAATCCACCTTGGTTTGCACACTTGGGCAAATCTTCTTCCTTCAACTAAGTTACAGAAGCAGTTGATGTATTCAAGCTTCACTAAGGCAAGTATTTGCTAAAGTGAATCAAGAATGCATTTGAGAAGGAAGCAAGAAAGGAGAACCAATAACCAAGATAGATCAAGTGGACTAGCAAGGGGGATGATAACCCACCTTGGTTTGCACACTTGGGCAAAGCTTCTTCCTTCAACTAAGTTACAGAATTTAATCACCTTCTTAGTTGAATTAAGAAGACCTAGAGACCCACTTGAGTTGCCAAGCTCAAGATATAACACTAGGAGTTTTGTGGAGAGAGTTTAGAGAACTCACAAGCTCTTGCATTCAAAGTTGCTTACAAAATGAGGGCCAATATGGTTTTAAGCTAGAATGGCCGAGTTTCCCACCCTCCCTAAGCAGCAAAATCAAAACTAAGTACATTTGGAGAAGAGTGACACATCTAATCAACCATTGCTAACTCAACACCTCACTACCTAGCTTAATCTACCTCATTAGGGGTTGTAATGCCTCCCAAATGAGGTGTCAAGCTTACAAGGATCCTAGAAAGCAGCAAGGTGAGTCATTCAGCAAGTGGGGAGGCAAGTGGGCAAGCAAAACCCAAGAAAAAAATCAGACATTGTACCGGTTGGTGAAGAACCGGGTAAAGGGGGTGTTTTGCTTGTCCTTTTGGTTGGTTAAAACCAACACAAGGGGGTGCTTTGGATGGGATTTGAACCCATGATCTGATAAATATTTATGTCCCCTTCCATGCTATAAAATTTCAGAAAGAATGGAGTTGAGTTGGTGGTCCAAACTCCTTCTTGTTTTGGACAGTGCTGGATTGGCGCCCAGCTTGCACGGTTGGGAAAAGCTTGCTGTTTGACCGACCAAATGACCTCCAAATCCCTTGCAACTTGTTTTATTGGATTCCTAACATCTTAAACTTAAAGAGAGGGGTCACGGTAGTCAATTATCCCCTCGTCTTCAAGGCCCAAAAGATGCACAAAACCGGGCCAATTTTCGGTCGAATCTGCCCAGGTTCTGTCCGTGTGCTCCAAGGTGTTTCTGACCATTGCATGAATGTTCTTGACTTCCTTGGAGCTTGGATGGATGTGTGGGCTTGCTGGTTGAGTTCTTGAAGTTTGGGCTTGGTGGTCCCCATCATTCTCCCCGGGTTGGTTGGAGTTTGACCTCAAACTCGGCAACTCTTCATCTTCATCATGGTATGGGCTCAAATCAGCCACATTGAAGGTGGCGGATACCCCATAATCACCGGGAAAGTCTACCTTGTAAGCATTTGGGCCAATCTTCTCAAGGATTTCAAAAGGCCCATCCGATCTTGGCATCAATTTGGATTTCCTCTTGCTTGGGAACCTCTCCTTCCTCAAATGGACCCACACTAGGTCCCCAGGCTGAAAATGAGCTTCTCTCCTCTTCTTGTTGGCATAAGTCTTGGCTTGCTCATTGAACTTCTCAATCCTCTCCCTCACCTTGGCATGGAGCTCTTGAATTTCCTTTGCTCTCTTCTCGGCCTCCCAACTAAATTTGTGATGGAGACCATCGTGAGAAGCCCAAGGACCATCAAGCTCAGCCCAAGGAGGACTCACTCAAGCTTCAAGAAGTCAAGGAAGTTGCCACACTTTGCCGGAACTTGGCGTTCATACCCGAAGAGGTAGTGCCGCCGTCATCCAGAAATTTCCCGCTTTTTGTGTGCACTTTTGGCCTACCTAAAGTGGTCCCACAACTTGAGGCTCCACATGGTTTTGAAGCTTAAGATTTCATCTTTCAAATAAGCCCAAGTTTGTTTAATATGGACGTCATTTGATTGGGCAAAATATCACTCAAAGGTACGTTATGCTGATCCAGTCCAGTCTGAGATAGGTGCATTGTTTGGGCCATAACTTTCAAAACGCTTATCCAAATTGAGCAAATGAGCCCATTCTGGAAAATAGACTTCCAGGGCTTTCTAACAAACCCAAGAACGCGTGATTTGGCCGAGTATTCTGGAAGTTATGCTCTGTTGAAGTTGAGGCAGTTGCAAGGATTAATGCTGGGAATATCAAGAGTCTTCGGTTACATATACTTGTGTGCCTGATATTGTGCACGTTTTAGATGCTTTTAGATTGATGTAATCAGCTGCAAAAATCCTAGAATATTTCTTATAACCTCCCCCACCCCTTTTATGATGAGTCTTTTCATTTTTCTTAGACTTTTCATTAGCTAGTTTTAATTGTTAGGAGTTATTTGAGTCCTTTGATTGTCTTTTGCTGAGTCTATAAAAGGGAGGGGCGTGTGAAGCTATTCATTCAGCATTGTAAGAAATTTCCAAAGCAATACAAGTACTTTGAGTGTGTTTCTCAAAAAGTGCAACTAAATTCCTAGTTCTATATCTTGAATTGTGGCAAATTCAAGTGGTGTTCTAGGTTCTCTTCCTTTTTCCAATTGGAGTGATTCCTTGGTTAAGACAAGAGAATTAGCCCAAGGTCAAGTCATTGAGTGGCTACGTGAAGGATTATCTCAATTACAAGATCTTGTTCTATCCCTTTTTCTTGTGTAGTGAAGTTCTTCATTCATCTCATCCATCTTTCATTTCTCTTCCCAATTTGGCTTATTTTGAGTTGGAGTTTGATTTGGTTCACTTGCCACCCACTTATACATCAATTTGGTGGGATTAGAGATGGGAACAAGATCAAGGGGAGTCCGTGGGTTGCTCCCATACACAATTTGGAATGGTGAGAGGTCCGTGGCTTTGCTTGGAGTGCGGTTGAAGGCAAATTCCGCATGGCAAAGCAACTCATCCCAACCTTTGATGTTCCCTTTGACCAAAACTCGAAGTAAGGTGCCCAAGGTGCGGTTTGTTACCTCGGTTTGGCCGTCCGTTTGGGGGTGGCACGAAGTGCTAAACTTGAGATGGGTGCCAAGTTTTCTTCATAGTGTAAGCCAAAAATGGCTTAAGAACTTAGTGTCTCGATCGGACACCATGCTTCTTGGAATGCCATGCAACCTCACAATCTCCTTGAAGTAAAGATTAGCCACTTGTGAGGCATCAAAGGTGGTGTGACATGCCACAAAGTGAGCCATCTTTGAGAATCTATCCACCACCACCATGATGGAGTCCTTGTGCCTTTGAGTCCTTGGAAGCCCCATGATAAAATCCAAGCTAACATCATCTCAAGGCCCTTGGGGAACCGGTAGAGGTGTGTAGAGACCTTGAGGGCGGACGTGGTCTTTGGCAAGTTGGCAAGTAGAGCATCTTTTAATGAAGTGCTCTACATCCCTTGACATTTTGGGCCAAAAGTAATGCTCCTTGAGCATAGAGCACGTCTTCTCAATTCCAAAGTGGCCGGCGAGAGCCCCTCCATGGAGTTCTTGGATTAAAAGCTCTCTAAACCCACATTTAGGAATGCACAAGCGATTTCCTTTAAAAAGGAAACCATTCTCCAAGTGGTAGGGACCGTGGGCATGGCTAGAACAACTTTCAAGGATAATCTTGAAATCTTCATCTTGGGCATACATGTTTTTGATGCACTCAAATCCAAGTACCTTGGATTCAAGAGTGGAGAGCAAGAGATACATCCTAGAAAGTGCATCGGCCCCTTTGTTCATTTGGCCGGACTTGTGGTGGATCACAAAGTGAAAGGATTGCATGAACTCTACCCACTTGGCATGTCGTGGATTGAGCTTATGTTGTCCTTGGATGAACTTCAAAGCTTGATGATCCGTATGGAGAATGAACTCTCCTCCAACCAAGTAATGCCGCCAATGTTCTAGTGCCCTCACAATGGCATAGAACTCCTTGTCATATGTAGAGTACTTCCTCTTGGCATCATTTAACTTCTCACTAAAATACGCAATGGGCCTTTTCTCTTGTGACAACACGGCCCCTATGCCAACTCCGGAAGCATCACACTCTACCTCAAAAACTTTGGAAAAGCTAGGTAGTGCAAGAATGGGTGCACTAGTAAGCCTTCCCTTGATCTCTTCAAAAGCTTGTTGTGCTTGCTTACTCCATACAAATTGCTTGGCTTTGAGGACTTCGGTCATAGGTGCCATAATGGAGCTAAAGTTGCTCACAAATCTCCTATAGAAGGAGGCCAAGCCATGAAAACTTCGAACTTGTTGTATGGAGGTGGGAATAGGCCACTCACGGATGGCCTTGATCTTTTCTTCATCCACTTGGATACCATCGGCCGAAACAACATACCCCCAAAACTTCACTTGGGGAGAGAAGAAATGGCACTTTTCAAAGTTGCCATAGAGTTGCTCTTGAGCCAAGACACTCAAGACCTCATGCAAGTGCTTAGAATGCTCCTCTTCATCACGGCTATATACCAAAATGTAGTCAAAGTACACAATGACATATCTCCCAATAAATGGCTTGAGAACTTGGTTCATAAGCCTCATGAATGTGCTTGGTGCATTTGTCAAACCAAAGGGCATGACAAGCCACTCATAGAGACCACCCTTGGTTTTGAAAGCCGTTTTCCACTCATCCCTTTCAAAGATCCGGATTTGATAATAGCCACTTCTAAGATCAATCTAGGAGAAGATAGTGGCTCCATGAAGCTCATCAAGTAAATCTTCCAATCTTGGAATGGGGTACCGGTACTTGATGGTAATCTTGTTGATAGCTCTACTATCAACACACATTCTCATCCTCCCATCTTTCTTGGGCACAAGTAGAGCCGGGACGGCACATGGGCTCAAACTCTCACAGATTAACCCCTTGGATAGGAGCTCATCCACTTGTCTTTGAACCTCTTGTGTCTCTTGGGGGTTCATGCGGTAGGCCAGCTTGTTTGGGAGTGTGGCACCGGGAATGAGATCAATTTTGTGTTGGATTGATCTCTTAGGGGGAAGGCCATGGGGTATCTCTTGTGGAAAGACATGGGAAAAGGCTTTTATGAGGGGTGGAAGTAAAGGATGGGAAGATTCCTTTACCTTGTCCGGTTCTTGGCCTAAGAGAATCCACTCTTTGAAGTCTTCAAATTCATGTAGTTGAGAGTGGAGTAAGGTAGTGAGAAAAACATCCAACTTGGGATTGTCTTGGGGGTTCTTTTGTGGGCTTGGTTTGAGGGGAGTGAGGGTGATTTTCTTGTGGTCTTTGGTGAAGGTGTAGGTGTTCAAGCGACCATCATGCATAACCCTTCTATCAAACAACCATGGTCGGCCCAAGAGGACATGACAAGCATCCATGGGCACAATGTCACACCAAAGTTCATCCTTATAGGTTCTACCAATGGAAAAGGAAAGTAGACACCGAGAGGTGATTTGTAAACCCTTACCTTGGCTGAGCCATTGGATTGTGTAAGGATTAGGATGAGGTGTGACCGGGAGCTTGAGTTTGTCCACCATAGTCTTGGAAGCCACATTAGCACAACTTCCTCCGCCAATAATGAGGGAGCACACCTTTCCACTCACGGTGCATCGAGTGTGGAAAATGCTTTCCCTTTGCTCCATGTCTTCATGGGAAGCTAGCCCACTCAAGGCCCTTGTAATCACCAAGAGCTCTCCTTCATCCGGACCCTCTTCAACCTCCTCCATGATTTCATTCAAGTACACCCCTTTCTCTTCTTCCTCGTTCTCTTCCTCACCTTCTAGCTCCTCTAGAGAAGCTTGATATTCGGCTAGAGAAACCATCATCTTGTTCGGACACTCGGAAGCATAATGTCCAAGGCCTTGGCAACAGAAACACCGGACCTTGCTAGATGGTTTTGGGGGTGGTTGTTTGGAGGGAGTTTGTGGAGTGGTGTTTTGTGGGGACTTCGGGTTTGGAGAGGGGAAGGATTTTTGAGGAGTGTATGGAGGCTTTTGGAAGCCATAAGGCCGTGGGGTAGGCTTGGGAATGGGATTCTTGCCTTTGAGTTTCTTTTGCATTTCAACTTTGTGGGCCAGAGCACTTAGCTCATCAAGAGAGGTTTAAGGGTGTAACTCAACAACATGAGCAATTCGCTCATCAAGACCGCTCAACTATCGAATCAAGGTTTGGGAGTCATCCCCCTTCAAATCACATTTCAAGAGGAGTTGCTCAAAGTCCCTAGTGTACTCTTCTACACTTTTGGAACCCTGTTTGAGGTGGTGGAGTTTAAGGAAATTGTCTTGGAGGTAATGTGGGGGTAAGAATTTGGCCTTTAGTTTGGACTTCATTTGCTCCCAAGTCTTAACCTTACTTTTCCCCTTCCTTACTCTCTTGGACACAACATTAGACCACCAAATAGAGGCATATTTACGAAGTTTCAAAGCCACTAATTTTACCTTCTTGCCTTCCGAGATGTCTTTGTATTCGAAGACCCGTTCCACAGTTTGCAACCAGTCGAGAAAGATATCCGGATCAAGTTGGCCTTCAAACTCCGGGATGTCAACTTTGAAATCACCATAGCTCCGTTCACTATGCCTTTGGTGTCGACGAGGCCATCTACCTTGCTCTTCCTCACTAGAATCACCAAAAGGGTTGCTTCCCTCGGAATCATCCGAGTCCCTATGCTTGCTTGAGCTTCTAGAACTCCACTGGTTCCGCCTCTTCTCCTCCATGAGTTGACCAAGTTGCCGTTGAAGGTACTTGAGCTGAGCCTCAAGTTCGGCTTTCTCCTTAAGAGCTTGCTCAGCGACTTGAGAAGGTGTAAGGCTAGCGGACATGGTGGCTTTGTGGTGAGAACTTGGTGTTTTGGGGCGGAAAGGGGTGGGCACGGTCGGGTGGTGTGGCACGGTCAGGGCGTGCTCGCGGGCTAAAGGTGAATTCGTGGACAGGGGATGTGGCACGGTCGTGTGGGGTGGCACGGGGTGACCGTGCTGGGTTACTGGAAAATGGGTGTTGGTTCCTGGATGTGGCACGGTCGTGCGTATGGAGCACGGGGTGACCGTGCTACTTTTCTGGCCAGGCACGGCTGGAAATTTTGTGGGTGAGTGTTTGGGGCGGTTTTTGTGAGTTTGGTGTTTGGACGTGTTAGGGCAAGGGAAGCTTGGCCAAGAGGGTAGCCTAAGCTCTGATACCAAGTTCATGTATTCAAGCTTCACTAAGGCAAGTATTTGCTAAAGTGAATCAAGAATGCATTTGGATAGGGAGCATGAAAAGAAGATCAATAACCAAGATAGATCAAGTGGACTAGCAAGGGTGATGATAATCCACCTTGGTTTGCACACTTGGGCAAATCTTCTTCCTTCAACTAAGTTACAGAAGTAGTTGATGTATTCAAGCTTCACTAAGGCAAGTATTTGCTAAAGTGAATCAAGAATGCATTTGGATAGGGAGCATGAAAAGAAGATCAATAACCCAGATAGATCAAGTGGACTAGCAAGGGTGATGATAATCCACCTTGGTTTGCACACTTGGGCAAATCTTCTTCCTTCAACTAAGTTACAGAAGTTAATCACCTTCTTAGTTGATTTAAGAAGACCTAGAGACTCACTTGAGGTTGCCAAACACCCAAGATATAACACTAGGAATTTTGTGGAGAGAGTTTTGAGAACTCACAAGCTCTTGCATTCAAAGTTGATTACAAAAAGAGGGCCAATATGGTTTTATGCTTGAATGGCCGAGTCTCCCACCCTTCCCAAGCAACAAAATCAAAACTAAGTACATTTGGGGAAGAGTTACACATCTAATCAACCATTGCTAGCTAAACACCTCACTACCTAGCTTAATCTACCTCATTAGGGGTTATGATGCCTCCCAAATGAGGTGTCAAGCTTACAAGAGTCCTAGAATTCAGCAAGGGTGAGTCATTCATCAAGTGGGAAAGCAAAACCCAAGGGAAATCAGCTCCTTGTACTGGCTAGTGTAGGACCGGGTAAAGGGGTGTTTTTCTTGTCCTTTTGGTTGGATAAAAGCAACACAAGGGGGTGCTTTGAATGGGATTTGAACCCATGATTTGATAAATATTTATGTCCCCTTTCATGCTGCAAAATTTCAGAAAGAATGGAGTTGAGTTGGTGGTCCAAACTCCTTCTTGTTTTGGACAGGGTTGGATTGGCGCCCAGCTTGCACGGTTGGGAAAAGCTTGCTGTTTGACCGACCAAATGACCTCCAAATCCCTTGCAACTTGTTTTATTGGATTCCTAACATCTTAAACTTAAAGAGAGGGGTCACGGCAGTCAATTATGCCCTCGTCTTCAGGGCCCAAAAGATGCACAAAATCGGGCCAATTTCCGGTCGAATCTGCCCAGGTTCTGTCTGTGTGCTCCAAGGTGTTTCTGACCATTGCATGAATGTTCTTGACTTCCTTGGAGCTTGGATGGATGTGTGGGCTTGCTGGTTGAGTGCTTGAAGTTTGGGCTTGATGGTCCCCATCACACGGCCCCAACGTCTTTACACTCCCCTCCCCGTCCCTCAAGGCCCTTGGGAGGATGTGAGCTTGGAGTTCATCACGAGTTTGCCAAGGACCTAAAGGCATAAAGATTCAATCATGGTGGTGGTAGACCAGTTCTCCAAAATGGCACACTTCATAGCATGCCATACCACCAATGATGCTTCCCTTATTGCAAACCTCTACTTCAAAGAGATAGTGCGTCTTCTTGGGATTCCAAAAAGCATCGTTTCAGATAGGGACACAAACCTCCCAAGTCATTTTTGGCTTACCTTATGGAGAAAGTTTGGTACTCATCTCAAGTTTAGCACCACATGCCACCCCCAAACTGACGGTCAAACCGAAGTGACTATTAGGACTTTGGGCTTTGCTTAGGGTTCTAGTCAAGAAGAGCATTAAAGGGTGGGATGAGTTGCTTCCTTATGCAAAATTTGCCTTTAACCGAGCTCCTAGTAAGGCTACCACTCTTTTTCCTTTCCAAGTGGTGTATGGCTACAACCCTCGAACTCCCTTGGACCTTGTTCCAATTCCAAATCCCACCAATTCAGTTGGCAAGCCGAGAAGAGAGCAAAAGAAATTCAAGAGTTACATACTAAGGTGAGGGAAAGGATTGAGAAATCCAATGAGCAAGCAAAGCAACGTGCCAACAAGCATAGAAAAGATGCACAATTTCAACCGGGAGACTTGGATTGGATCCATTTGAGGAAGGAAAGATTTCCTAGCAAACGCAAATCCAAACTTATGCCACGATCGAATGGTCTATTTGAGGTCATTGAGAAGATTGGTCCTAATGCATACAAGATCGACTTCCCGGGAGATTATGGAGTCTCAGCCACCTTCAATGTGGCTAACCTTAGTCTATACTATGATGAAGATGAGCAATTCCCGAGTTTGGGGTCAAACTCCAACCAATCCGGGAGTGTAATGGGGACCTTACAAGCACCAAGGAGATTAGGGAAGTGCATGCTTTGGTCCAAGAAGTCGCAAAACCAGCCCTTACACCTACCGCCCAGTTCGACCAGAATTTGGCCCAGTTTTATCAATCTTTTGAGCACTGATGCCGCGAGTATTACTAAGTGCAAACACCACCCTCTTTAAGTTTAAGATGTCAGCTTTCTAATAAATCAAGTTTTAAGCATTTGGAGATCATTTGCTAGGTCAACCAGCCACTTCTTTCAGACTATGCAGAACTGGCGCTAATCCAGCACAGGGCAGAATCAAGGGAGTTTCAGTTGACCGAGTTAACTCCAACTTTTGTGCAACTTTATGGCATGAAAGATAAGATAAATATTTATCAAATCACCAGCCTAAAAGGACCAGAAAGCACCCCCTTGTGCTGCTATTGTCCAGCCAAAAGGACAAGAAAAATGGCTTGGTTAATTAGTTGTACTAGTCGTGTAAGAGAGCTGCATTTTACCTTAATTACTTGTACTTTTGTAGCAAATTGACTTGTACTAGTATAATATGGATGCCTAGAAAGTTTGACACCTCATTTAGAAGCATCATTAGTCCTAATGAGGTGGCTAAAGGAGGGATTAGACTTGCTTGTACTAGGGGTGGCCGAATTGACCCCTCCCCCACTCCCCCTTTGTACTTTTGGTTCCGTTAGTTGGTTTTTGTGGATGGAATTGGCTGATTTACTTCTTTAAAAGCCAGCCATCTCCCTCTTGTTTCACAACCTTGAATGAATGCAAACCTTGAGTTGTGAAAACTCTCTCTAACTTCTCTCAAAATCCTAGTGTTGTATCTTGAGTGTGGCAACCTCAAGTGGGTCTCTAGGTCTTCTTGCTTCAACTAAGAAGGTGATTAAGTTCTGTAACTTAGTTGCGTTGAGAAGATTGCCCAAGTGTGTGTGAACCAAGGTGGGTATTTAATCACCCTTGCTAGCCCACTTATGTTTATCATTATTCTTGCTTCCTTTTGATTCTATTTCTCTCCTTTATACCCATATGCATTCTTGAATCCCTTTTCTAAATTCTTGCATTAGTGAGGCTAGAATGCATCATATAGCTTCGGACTGTCCAAACCGTAAGGTAATCACCTTAGCCGAAAGGTCAGCCGTGAAGGAGGAGTTTGAAGAGGAAGAAAAGGAATATTATTATGAGAATGAGCTTGAGGAAACTTTATAAGAAGTGGTGAAAGAGGCTAATGAAGGTGAATTGCTAGTTTTGAGAAGAGTTCTAAGCAAGCAGAAGGGAGTGAAAGATGAACAAAGGGAGAATATATTCCATTCCCATTGTACAGTTCAAGGGAAGGTGTGTTCTTTGATTATTGATGAAGGAAGCTATACAAATGTGGTTTCTCTACGCATGATTGAGAAACCAGGATTGCAAACTATGATTCATCCACATCCATACAACATTCAATGGCTAAATCAAGGCAAAGGAATCCAGGTGAACTCACGGTGCTTAGTTTCTTTATCTATTGGAAAGAACTATCAAGATGAACTTTGGTGTGATGTTATTCTTATGGATGCTTGTCACATCCTTTAGGGAAGACCATGGCTGTATGACCGAGAGGTTATGTATAATGGTTACTTGAATACTTACTCCTTTACTAAGGATGGTAAGAGAATCACTCTAGCCCCTTTATCCCCATCAAAACTCTTTGAAATCAAGCCTCAAAACAAACCAAGTCATTCTGATTTGCTACAGGCCGTTAGTGAGCCATTGTTAAAGGCAACATGAGTTTGAAGCCTTAAAAGAGTGGATTCTAAGCATTCAAGAAGAACTAGAATATCCTTTACCCACTCATCCCGTAGCTAAAACATTCATACAAAACTTCTATCACTTGTTTCCTGAGGAGATATCCACGGGTTTACCTCCTAAAAGAGATATCCGACACCATATTGATCTCATTCCTGGTTCCATCCTACCTAATAAGCGAGCTTATAGGATGAATCCAAAGGATAACATGGAGAAACAACAGTAAGTTGAGGAATTGAAGTTTAAGGGCTTAATCTATGAGTCCTTAAGTCCTTGTGTCGTACCTGCTCTTTTGGTGCCTAAGACGGATGGTGGAATGCGTATGTGTATGGATAGTAGAGCCATTAACAAGATCACAATCAAGTATAGGTATCCTATACCTAGGCTTGAAGACATACTGGATGAATTACATGGCTTTAAGGTGTTTTCAAAGATAGACCTTCGAGGTGAATACTACTAAATTCGGATTAGAGAAGGTGATGAATGGAAGACAGCCTTTAAAACTAAGGGAGGGCTTTATGAATGGTTGGTTATGCCCTTTGGTCTTTCAAATGCGCTTAGCACATTTTGAGAACTTAGCATATAACTCGTTCCTCCTTAACACATCCAGGGCTACCCGTAAGTGGTGGGTGTGTTCATCCGGGGTTCTCGAGTAAATCAAGATATTGTCAATGAAAACTACCGCAAACCTATCCAAATAGGGCTTAAAGACCCTGTTCATCAGGTCCATAAATGCCACTGGGGCATTAGTGAGACCAAAGGGCATCACTACGAATTCATAGTGGCCGTATCGGGTACGAAAAGCGGGTTTGGGTATGTCCTCATCCTTGATTCGGAGTTGATGGTACCCCGAACGGAGGTCTATCTTGGAAAATGTTCCTGCGCCTCGCAGTTGGTCGAATAAATTGTCTATTCTGGGTAGGGGATAACGGTTCTTCACCGTTATCTTATTCAACTCCCGGTAGTCGATACACAACCTTAGCGTCCCGTCCTTCTTTTTCACAAATAAGACCGGGGCTCCCCATGGAGATGTGTTAGGTCGGATATACCCTTTCTCTAAGAGTTCTTCCAACTAGGTCTTCAATTCCTTAAGTTCAACTGGTACCATCCGGTAGGGTGCCTTAGAAACGGGGGTGGCTCCAGGGGTGAGGTTGATACAGAACTCCACCTCCCTAAGAGGTGGCATGCCAGGGATCTCATCGGGAAACACATATGGGAATTCTCTCACTACAGGGATGTCCTCCAAGGAGGGCTTGGCATCCTTAGTATTCACCGCATGACACAGAAATCCCTCACATTCTTTACCCAACAACTTACGAGCTTTCATTGCTGATACTAATTTCACTCCCATTCTAGGACTCTGACCCCTACGCACTATCTTCTCCCCGTTGGGCCCTTTCAGAGAAATTTTCTGTTTCGAGCAATCTATCTGAGCTTGGTACTTAGCCAACCAGTCCATCCCCAAAATAACCCCAAATTCAGTTAACTCAAACTTATATAGATCCGCCAAGAATTCACATTCATACATTCTAAGGGGGCATCCCTCGTATAGTTCCTCACATGACACAGTCTTCCCATCTAGGAGAGTCACGGATAGTACTGAAGATCTACGAGTGGAGGTGAGCCCTAACGTCTCAACCAGCCTAACAGAAATAAACGAGTGTGTAGCACCCGAATCAAACAACACATCTACTAGTTAAGTTAGGAGAGAGAAAGTACCCGTCACAACATTAGGAGCATCCTCCGCTTCCTCTTTTCGCATCACGTACACTCGGCCCCCGTTGTTCCGGGGTGGTTGGTTGGAGGGTTGGGACTGAACTGACTGGGGTGCCCGACTCTGCTGGTTGGAGTAGGCCGTCTGCCCTTCCCTACTTTGGTATAAGGATTGGGTCGCTGCCCATACCCTTGGTTCTGCCTCTGTCCCTGACTCTGTCCTTGTCCTTGCCCAGAAGGCGGTGGAGGAAGCGGGCAATCTCGCACTTGGTGTTGATGGCTTCCACAGCGGAAGCATCTCTTCACTGTTCGACACTCCCTGGCGAAATGTCCTGGCTTCCTGCAAGCGTTGCAGGTTACCTTGGGTCGTGTGTTGGGATACTGGCCCCCTCGATTGAAACTGCCGGAGTGCTGTCCCCCAGCGGGTGTACGATTCTGCTCCTGCGTCTGGAAGGTTCCCCGATTGTTTCCCTTCCTCTTGGTACCCCTCTCTTCATTAAAGTAATGACTGCGCTCCTTCATTGCTCTTTCTACGTTGATCGCAATGTCGTACAGATCAACGTAGGAGGCATATTGCCGCACCGACATACGTTCTTTGATAGTTGGGTTGAGTCCGGCCTCAAGCCTATTCATCTTCAGCCTCTCATCAGCTACGAAGGCTGGGGCGAAACATGACAACTCCATGAATTTGGAGGCGTACTCAAGAACGCTCATGCTCCCCTGCTATAATTGCATGAATTCATTCTCCTTAGCCTTCTGGAGGGAGGTGGGACAGAAATGGTCCTTGATCATCTCCTTAAACTTACCCCACCCAAACCCAGGCTCATGTTGTCTTTCCCGTACTATAGCGCACCAAAGGTCGGCTTTATCATTTAGGTAGAATACCGCAAATCCTACCTTCCACTCCTCGGGGCACTGGAGTGCATCGAACAACTTCTCCACCCCCCTAATCTAGTCTTCGAAAGTTTTGGGGTCAGGGGTGCCATCGTAAACGGGTGGGTGATGACTTGCAAATCTCTTGAACATATGTGAGTTATCCTCTTCCGCCCTTTTCTCCTTAACCTCCATTAACCTATGGATTTGTTCATTCTAGAGCCGCAGTTGCTCCCCTTGCTTCTGCAGCATCTCTAGCAGTAACAAGTTGGTGAGTTCGGCTCTCGTGGGTGGATTTGTTTCATCGATCTGGCTACGAGACCCATTCCCGTTCCGGGGATGCAGGGCCTCCAATCGCTCCCTAAGGGCTGCCATAGGTATGTCCTGGGTCGTAGGGACCCTCGACACCGGGTGGGGCCCCGTCTGAGACTCTTCATTATGGTTGTTGGGGTTGTTTCCTGCCATCCTGGTCGAGAAAAATACTTCAGTTTCAGTTCCTTCTCTAATAGTTCACATCCTACAACTCACTAGGTTCCATGAACATAATGCATGCCAGTGCATATTACCACAATTTTCTTAGAGATTGGTTCACAATACGCACTACCACATTCAGGTGGTACATCCATTACATCACAAGCTCAGAAGGTTTATATCATATAGGCACACAAGTATATCATCCACATGTTTAAAAAATTCCACAATAGGGTGCACAATTATTTTCAAATAACTCAAGAACACTTTTATTGCATAAATTCTCAGTTTCACAAGGGTTCCTATTAGCCCCTTACATTACAGCACAACTTTTAACTCAAATAGCCACAAGGGGTATTAACAATTTAAAGAAAAAAAATTACTATTACTGCTTCCCTAAAAAGAAATCAAACAACCTCCTAATGCTTCTAGCCTTTACTGACTGGGGGCATCCAGTGGACAGGTGCCTCTACACATCCGACCACATCTACCCCGCTCCTAGCAGGTCATCCCAGCCTCATTTGCTTTTAAGTCTTCCGAATGGCTGGAGTGCTCACCCTGCACAAGGTGATTCCCTTCTTCATCTCTCTGATCTCCCCTTAAGTCCTCACTGCTCATAAGTTGCCCCTCGTTAGCCTCAGAATCTCCCTCAGGGTCTTCCTCAGGGTCTTCCTCAGGGTATTACTCAGGATCTTCCTCGGGCTCTTCCTCTTCCATGGGGTCTTCCTCTCTGATGGGGTCTCCCTCCTCATCAGTATCCTCCTCTACAGGTGGTGGCGGGTTGGCGTCCCCAGAGTTAGGGGTGGGGGTTCGTCATAAGGACCTATATCAATGAGGTAGTCCACTAGCTCATTCAGGTTGAAGTTCATGGGCTGCCACTTGCATAAACAACAATCCCCAGCAACCATAAATGCTCTCTCCTCAGGGTGAAGCTCATTGACTCTATAACGCCACAAGGGGTCTCCCCAAAGAGTTAAAAGGAAGAACAGGGCTTGGTTGTGATCGAACCTCAAACAATCATCAGGAACCTCAGCTAGTCTTCCATAAAGAAAAATCTCCACTCGCTCCAAGTGACTCTCAAAACTGGCCTCGGGAATCTTCTCCAACCTCTGGTGGCAACAAAGTCGTCCCATACACCCACAATGACGGGCCGCATTCATCCTAGACATTAGTAGGCCCAAATCAGATATATATATATATATATATATATATATATATATATATATATATATATATATATATCTATA
>JAKOGI010003268.1:25000-57500 GCA_029747015.1 Carnegiea gigantea | reverse complement strand
TCGAATAATAATTAGACGAATCAGTTTACTGAGTTGGTAGATTGGATTGTTGTTGTATGAATTCAATTGTATGTGTGGACAAACAAATGAATTAAGCTTTTGTTATGCCAAGGCAGAACCAATCTATTCTTGAAAGGTTGCCTGATGTTTTAAAATGGTGGCTTTCATGATTTAGAACTGCATATAACTCTCTGAAGTTGCTTTTGATTTTCATATCAAACCAGTTAGCATTGAAGATCGTTTGGAATACAAGAGGGTGGTTTAAAAGTAAAAGAAGTCTTTATTGTTTTGGTGTACATTAAATCTCGGTTTTAAGAAGTTTGCAAATACTAACTATTTCATTCGAACAAACTTGGGTTACCTAGTCTAGGGTTAATGCGTTTGAAAACCCACTACTTCATAAGTTGGCTTCAAGGTAGATTTTGGTCGAATGTGAGTCTTTATGAAGTTTCGAGTTAAGAGCTGGTAAAACCGTTACGTTTCAAGAAGCATTTACATAGAAAATTTATGAAGAGATGTTTGCCTCATAAACGAGCCAAGTGCTTTAAGTTTTTGAATGGTAGCAAGTTTGGGAACATTTTAAGCCTCTACTTTATCCTTACAAACATCTTCAGTTTTAAAATGGAATTTTCAAACGAATCTAGCTTGCATTTATTGGTAACTAAGTATCTAAGTTTCAAATGGGTTTCGATTTCGAACTTAGTTTGAATTAAGCGTTAACTAAACACGTTATGTCTCAAACGAGTTTCGATTTACGATTTAGCAGACAAATTACGTTTAAAAGAAGCTTTTCAGCTAAAAAGCGAAGTCGTTTTATGAGTTAGCAGTCGTTTTACATTTATACAAAGCATTTAAGTTAGAAACTACGTCGTTTTACGATTTAGTAAATAATTGACGTTATAAGCAGCCTTTAAGTTATTTATGAAGCCGATTTACGTGTTAACAAATCTTATTTTGTTTATAAGAAGCTTGTAAGTTTAAAATGAAGACGTTGTACAAACTAACAAACGTATTACGTTATTAAGAAGCTTTTAAGTTGAAAACGAAATCGTTTTACGATTTAGCAAACTAATTACGTTTATATGAAGCTTTTAAGTTAGAAACGAAATCGTTTTACGATTTAGTAAGCTTATTACGTCTGTACGAAGCATTCGAGTTAGCAACCAAGTCGTTTACGAATTGGTAAACGTATTTTGCGAAGTTAGTTTACACATTAGCAAATTTATTATGATTATGAAAGCCTTTTAAGCTATTCACGAAGTCAATTTATGAGTTAGCAAACTTGGCCTGTATCATGTTCATCCTTTTGCGTTTGAAAGATTGAAATGAGCGTAAAAAGGGCAACTAAAGGTGATTATATACGAATCCTAGCTTTGGAGTTCATGCTGGTTAACTACCCAAGTTTTGAATCGTGAGTTAGTAGACTCACCATGATTTTTAAGACGCTTTTCTTGTTGTTTGCCTAAAAACTAAAGTTGCAAGAGGATTATGTTTTTATGTTATGAGTTCAAAATATATGTATATATGTATATGTGTGTATATATATATATATATATATATATATATATATATATATATATATATATATATATATATATATATATATATATATATATATATATATATGAACAAGTTTAAGCATGTTTGTTTATTAAGTATGTATGTGTATGAATGTTATAAGTTCCTAAGACATATATATGAATAAGTATAAGTATGTATGTGTACGAATGATTATGTTATGTTATGCATACATGGAGGAGCTACTCTAGAAACTTTAAACTTAAGTCTGAGACCTAGGGATGGTGGCTTAAGTCTGAGACCCAGGGATGGTGGCTTAGTTCCCGCCTGGTATTACATAAGTTATGTTATGATCGATTCAGGGATGGTAGTTTGACTCTCGCCTGAAGTCTAAGTATGAAAATTATGTCTCAGCATAGTATGATGTCTGTCCGGATAGACATATGTTGCCGCTCGAGTTTGGCCGACTCGGGATGGCAGTAACAAAGTACCTCTAAGAGTCTAGTCTCCTCATTTACGTGAATAAGTTACTATGTATGATTTTCGGTAAGTGAAACTTATGTGTAAAACCCCTTTTATGCTATGCTTCTGGGTTTACGTAACTTTATTATGTTAAGTCAATGCATTTCGGTTTCTTCTAAAGTTAAGCTTTTTGGTATGACTATTCCTTCGATCGGTTATGGTTCGAATATGATGTATTATTTAGAAGCTCTTCAACTAAAATGAATTACGAAAGGCTTTTGTAAGTTAATATGTATTTTGAGTATGTTTTGGGAGAGAGGGTTTACTCACTGAGCGGTGGTTGCTCATTCCCATTACTTTTCCCCTTTTTCCCAGATCCACAGGTATGTAAATGATGTGTGGAGCGCCCAGAGTGGACTTGCTTGGACTGTATTGCTGTGTTTATGATATCGTTATGTAATGTCGATTATGATTGTAAGCTTATGTAATTAATCATCTTTTTGTAAGGTTTATGAACATTAGAAAGGCTCTGTGTACTCCGGGCATGTGGCCCGTAGAGTTATGGACTCCGGCGTGTAGCCGTTGAGTTTTTGCCATTCTTTTGTACTTTTATGCAATTCAGAGATCTTAATGTAAGGCTTAGGCCTGGGGAAATGGTCAGTTTTCAGGGGAAACTCTGTCCGTTTCGCTCCAGGAACTAAGAAAATACTACCTCTACTAGCCTAAGGTTAAGTCCAAAGCCTAGTTCTGTAATTGTGGCACATATGCTATGTAAGTTTTCTTAAGTTCTGACTGTTAAGTCCCAATAGGTTATGTTTCAAGTTGGTTAAGCAAGTTGCCTTAACAGTCTTTCCTAGGGAAAGACTGTGGCGTGTAACACGACCCGGTGAGATCGAGGTGTTACAGTTGGTGGTATCAGAGCCAGGCTGGGTTTTATATATTAGAAGAAGAGAGAAGTTTGACTCGCCGATATGTTTTTATGTGCTAAGAGTTATGTGTTATGTGCTATGTGTTATGTGCTATGCGGTGTATGTTGTATATTAAGTGTTAAGTGTTAAGAGTTAAATTGTTGTAAGCTTACCAGGAGGGGGCTAATAGAAATTCCGTTATAAGTAATACATGTATATGATGCACATGGATAACCTGGAGTCTTATTACGAGCGCAGGAGTTAAGATAGTATACGATATGTCGGAAGAGAGGCAAAATCCTCCTCCACCTCTGCCTCCAAATGATGGGATAGAGATGCTAATTAAATTTCTGAAACTTAAGCCACCTACGTTTGACAGAGCGTCGGACCCAATTCAGTATGAGCACTGGAAGAGGAAGATTGAAGGATTGCTTGACGTCATGCAGTGTCCTGCCAATTATAAGGTGAGGTTCGCAGCTCACTTATTTGAGAAAGATGTTAGTTTTTGGTGGGACACTGTTAAGCCAAAAGAAGGTGAACAACCACTAACTTGGGCATAGTTCAAGGGATTATTACATGAAAAATACTATCCTAAGGAGGTAAAATGGGCTAAAGAGCATTAATTTTCGGACTTAAAGCAAGGAAAAATGCCAGTTATAGAGTATATGTCTAAGTTTAATGAATTGAGTAGGTTTGCTCCTCATCAAGTGGCGAATGAGGAAATGAAAATAGAACAGTTTGAGAGAGGCCTCAAAGCTAATTTAAAAACAAACATACTGCATTAACCTTTCCAAATCTCCAAACGATGTACCAAAAAGCCATCAAAGTGGAGCGCGTTATAGCTGAGTGTGAGGCATCTGAGTTAGTTACACAACTGAAAAGGAAGCGTAAGGTCAAGAGCTCACAAGGAGGGATACGTGGGAATAGGAGGAAACCTAACTCCAATCATCAATCTCATAAGGACCGCACTCCATATGAGCCAAGGCCTCGATGCGAGACGTGTGGCAAGCTCCATAATGGACCTTGTGCAAGATTAACTGGGGCATGCTTTGAGTGTGGATAAATTGGGCATTACCAAAACCAATGTCCAAAGAAAGTACAGGAAAACATGCAAGCCAATCAAAGGACTGAACCAGCAAGTAGGCAAGGCGGCAACAATCTCTGTTGAATTCCAAGAGTACACAACCACAAGAGGGGGGTGAATTGTGGTGGCCGATTTTCGCCAAATAACTGACAAACAGCCGTAACACTTGATTGCAGAGACTGTTCGTAAATCACAAACAACCTTAAGCCTTGTTTGCAGCGGTTGTTCCCAATTGGTTCAGTAGCGAAATTCAAAGTAATAAATGCGGAAATAAAGCACACACAATTTTTTACGTGGAAAACACCTCTAGCCCAACTGAGGTGTGAAAAACCACGACCTACCTCGTGTAGGATTTAACCACTTCACTAACGGGCTGAACACGTTATAAAAGTAACACTCCTTGTTACAACTTGTAACCCATGTAACCTTCTTCCTTAAGACAGGTTACACCACGTCCAATCACACTATATTGGACACGTCTAAAGTCCACTTGACTATGGACACACTCACTCACTTTTTGATCTGAGAACAGGAGTACAAAACACCTTACTGGGGGTGCTTCTGACTTAAGCAGATGTAAGGTACAATGAAGTCCTATTATGCCAATATATTGAAAGCTCAGTTAAGCACAAGCCTGTCACGGTTTTTCTCTTTGAAATGCAGCTTTTGGAAATCTCTTACTTCTTGTGTAAAAACCGGATATCTAAATGGGAGAGAAGATTTCATTATTTAAACACACAAACCCAACGGCTAATACTTTCAAAAAGGATAACAAAATCTTCTAATATTAGCAGCTTAGGGAGTTTCTTCAAATAAGATTCCCAACGGCTAGAAAAGATAAGATTTTACTAAAATAAGGGAATTTGATTTTTTCAAGGAATAAAAACTAATTACCCACTAAATATTGATGTGCAGATTTTGCCCAAAAAAGATAAAGATTTCGGTTCCAAATTTGAAATCAAACACGGCCTAAAAATAAGGGATAAGAATTTTGAAAAGAGATCCTTAGCAAAAACGGTTTTGCAATCTTTTCCAAATCAAAAATAATCCTTTTTAGAACTTAATTAGTTAGCCTAGGATTTCATAAAAAGATCCTTTAGAGTTGGCACCCAACCAAAGGAAATTTACTGGTAAAACAGACAGTCGAGGCTGCTGCAGTTTCAGGAACACCTTAGGCACCCTGTTTTCAGGGTTGTTTGGAAATTGGTGTTCCAAAGCAAATGTCAAAAACCGTTTTAAGAAGTGTTAAATTGAGACTTTCAAGATTGGCATATTAACAAGAGTCTAAAAGATAAAAACTAAACCAAACCAAGACTTCTTGTTGTAAGAATCAGTCATCTTGTCAAGAATAAACATGCTGCTCCAAACACCTTGGTCACCTTGATTCCTCGGGTGATCTTGTATAGCTAAGTGTAAGAACTTGTTCCTTAAGACTTAGCCAACTGTTTGGCGAGATTTGTTGTTTGCTGATCTTGTATCACTGAAGCTTGGAACCTGTTTCTAAAACTTGTTCTCAACATTTAGCATCCAGGTTAATACGAATATTACAAACAACAGTGTAGGCCCTGTTTGGAGAGCTTGTTTGAAACAACATTACCTAGACAGATATGTTACACTTGGATTTGTTATCATCAAAACTAAATATAATTATGCAACAGATTCCCTCTTTTTAATGATGACAAACCAAGTGACCATATTGACAAAAATTTAAAAAAACTTTAAAACTTTAAAGAATGCTGATAGAGATCCACACTAGGTGCTAGGTCATAGAGCAAGTCATATGGTCAGACATCTTCCTCCTTTTGGCATCATTAAAAAGCATAAACAACTGGTAATCATATGGTGTTGGCAACAACAAGAGATTTTACTAACAGCCCAGA
Organism: Carnegiea gigantea; assembly: GCA_029747015.1. Taxonomy (NCBI): domain Eukaryota; kingdom Viridiplantae; phylum Streptophyta; class Magnoliopsida; order Caryophyllales; family Cactaceae; genus Carnegiea; species Carnegiea gigantea. The sequence goes on along the minus strand of JAKOGI010003268.1, from coordinate 51,648 downwards.
GATATACAATACCAAACAAAAACAAAAAGGGAGAGGGAAGAAATCATGAGGAAACATCCGACAGAATTAGGGAGCAGTGGGTGATGGTGACGGTGGAGAAGGGATTTTGGGAGCAAGAGAAGAGAGAAGGGCCAGGAGGTCTTCATGGCGTTTGGCAGAGAGGGCCTTCTCTTCATCTAAGGCAGCTTTGACAGCAAAGAGCTCTTCCTTGAGCCGAGAATTATCTTGAAGAACATCCTCAAGTTTCCCTGAGGAACGGCCAGGAACAGGGCGAGGTGGTCTGGTGCCCTGTTTGGAGGCAGAGCCCTCGGCCAAAGCATAGCCACACCCCATAAGGGTGTCAGTCCCTATCTCATCAATGATTTGGGCAGCCACCTTCTTTTTGAGCTCTATCCCAAAATGCTCAAAGACCTTCGCCAGCAGAAAGCCATATCCAAGATCATGTGCCCGAGTAGTGTTTGCAATACGCGCAATATGGCGAATCATAAGGGCAGGAAGGTTAATGGGTTCCTCCCTGTCCAATAGATCCACCAGGCACTGATCTAGGGCATCAGCCTGATTGCGACCCTGACCCCTTGGAATTATGTTCCTAATAACGAACATGAAGAGCAATTGATGCAGGGGGGTCATGTCACCCTTCTCCACAGAGGTGGGTGTTTGCAGACCCTGATTTTGACTTAACCGCTGTAAAAGCTCAAGCAACCTGGCTGTCCCTAAGACAGACTTATCCTCCCTCACATACACATCAAAACTATGTGAGGGGACACCCAAAATGTCACCCAGAGAGCGGGCATCAAATTATACTTCTTTATCACCAATGGTGCTTGTCACCGCTCCTTCGGTGACAGCACAGTTGGCATAGAATTCAGCCAACTCTAGTCCAGAACACCCAAACTCGGTGTTTGCAAAGAGATCCAACCACTGCTGGGCTCTCAGTTTCTGCAGGAACACCTCTAACCCATGTTCCTCGAAAAAGGGAACTTTCACTATCTTCCCCCTCACTATGTTGCGCTTGAGCAGATGCGCTACCTTGGTAGAAGAAGGGGAGGTAGTGGTTTTTTTCGCTCTTTTGAGGGGAGGAGCAGAAGAGGTAGTCTTAGGTGTAGCTGATTTGGAGAGAGAAGAGGTGAAGGTCTTTCTCTTGGGAGGTGCTGTTGGAGGAGAAGACTTAATGGCAGGGAGAGTGGTTTTCTTAGGAGGAGCTTGTTCTTCGGAGGACTCGGAGAACACCGGGGTCCCCTGTTTAAAGGGGATGTTCTCAGAATCAGAATCCGAGAATCCCGCAGAAGAAGAAGAGGAAGAAATTTCCTCAATGACTGGAGTGGAGGATTTTGTGGTTCTAGGATTGGAGTAGAAGGCAATTCTTGCAGATTTGCACGTGGGCTTAGCAGATTTTGGAGGAGAGGGGGCTGAGGCTTTTGAGGGTTGAGGCCTTGTTTATGGCCTTGATCTAGGCATTCTGCTACGCCTAGCCACCATCTTAACCCTTTTTCTTTTCTCTCCGGTTTGGAAGACCGGAGTCACTGATTCGGTTGCTGTAGGGGGGATGTCCATGCCATTACTTCCCCATGCCTCAAGAGACTGCTCAGCCGAGTCTCCTTGAAGACCAACTCCCAAATCGTCCTTAAACACCTCCTCATAGGACTCAGACCCTGTTTCGGGTACTGTTTCTTTTTCAGGAAACAACCCGAAAGAACAGGGCTCAGAGAAATCAAAGAAACCAACATGGGACTCAAAGGCTTCATCTTGGGACCCAAGATTGCCAGCAATTTCCCCAGTTGGGGCAAAGTTCTTTTCAGTGAGGGGACAACAGTCGATCCCTCAAACACCACCAATTCCCAACCAAAATGGTAGGGAATATCTTTCAAACCCAAGCCCACTGATTTCAGGTCGACACTCTTCAAAAATCCAAAAGGTTTGAAGCTGATTGGGCGAGGAGGAGTGGAAGGTTTACCTTCTAGAATCGCCATTAAAAACGGCGAGAAGGCAACAGGGGCAGGACCTGTTCGTGAGGCTGGTGCGGGTGCCCTGCTACCCTGAGATTTTGAACCAGAACTTCCAGAGCCGTTGAAGGAAGCCATTTGAGCAAGAATTGGAGAGAGATTAGGGTTTGAGTGAAAGGAAATTGCCGGGTATTCGAGAGAGAGAGAGAGAGAGAGAGGTAAAGATTTGGAGATTTAAAGAGAGATAGCATGCCAAATCTTTAAAGATTTACCCGTTACAACGGGTAGATCATTACTAGCCGCCCGCACATGCCTCGGGAAGGAGGAAAATTTAAAGGCTAGACACAGCTTGTTTCACATACTAACAATCAAGGAGCGTACCTGTTCTTGCTGCTTGTTCTTGAATACGAATCATTGGTAATAAGAGTAACATGCCCAATCATGTTGGCTTTTAACACGCATCCGCATTCTGCAATCTATATATATATTCAAATAGCACAAAGATTCGACTGTAAATATTGCTGTGGACAAATTGCATCCGCAGCATATAAGAGTTGCGAATAGGGGGAGAGAACAGGTTTCTTAGGTTGTTTTCACCAAACCTAGTTCAAGTCTATTTCTCTCAAATTGATCTTTACCTAGTGCCTTAGTGAATATATCAGCAATTTGATTTTCTGTGGTACAAAACTTCATTGAAATCAAACCCTTTTCAACATTATCTCTCAAGAAATGATGTCAAATGTCAATATGTTTTGTTCTTTTATGTTGACATGGATTTTTGGCAATATTAATTGCACTAGTGTTATCACAAAAGATAGGATTGCATCCAGTGTCAACACAAAAGTCCTTGAGTTGTTGTCTTATCCACAGCAATTGAGCACAACATGAAGCAGCTGCAACATATTCAGCTGCTGCTGTGGACATGGCAACTGAATGTTGTTTCTTGGTTGCCCAAGATACCAAACAAGGTCCAAGGAAATGAGCCATACTTGAGGTGCTTTCCCTATCAACCAAGAATCCTGCATAGTCGGCATCAGCATATCCAACAAGATCAGAATTGCAACCTCTAGGATACCATAGAGCTAAATCAGGTGTATGCTTTAAATATCTTAGTATCCGTTTAACAGCCTTAAGATGAATCTCTTTAGGGCAAGACTGAAAACGGGCACATAAACCAACACTGAAAACAATGTCGGGCCTACTAGCAGTAAGGTATAAGAGTGACCCTATCATGCCCCTATAGAGTTTCTCCTCAACTGAGGGACTCCCATCATCCATTACCAACCTGGTAGAAGGCGAAATGGGAGTATCAATGGGCTTGGCCGACTCCATTCCAAAACACTTAAGTAGTTCCTTAATATACTTTTGTTGATGGATCATGGTGCCGTTTGAAGTTTGCTTGATCTGTAAGCCTAAGAAGAAGTTAAGCTCACCCATCATGCTCATTTCAAACTCACTCCTCATCATTTTTGAAAATTCATTGCATAAATCATGATGAGTTGCCCCAAATATGATGTCATCAACATATACTTGGACAATCAACAGATGTTCCCCCTTAGATTTTAGAAACAAGGTATTATCTACCTTGCCTCTTCTAAAATCATTTTCAAGTAAAAAGCTTGACAATCGTTCATACCAAGCTCTAGGAGCTTGTTTTAGACCATAAAGAGCTTTATCAAGTTGAAAAACATGATCGGGAAACTCATTGTTTTCGAAACCAGGGGGTTGTTTGACATACACCTCTTCCTTAAGGTATCCATTTAGAAATGCACTTTTCACGTCCATTTGATATAGCTTGATCTCCATATGGGCTGCAAAGGCTATTAGGATACGAATAGCCTCAATTCTAGCAACTGGTGCAAAGGTTTCTTCGTAATCAATCCCTTCTTCCTGATTGTACCCTTGAACCACCAGCCGTGCCTTGTTCCTGGTGACTGTTCCTGACTCATCAAGTTTGTTTCGGAACACCCACTTGGTTCCAATGATTGTTCTATCTGCAGGTCGAGGTACAAGGTGCCATACTTTGTTCCTTTCAAATTGATGAAGTTCTTCTTGCATTGCTGTGACCCAATCTGAATCTGCAAGAGCTTCATTCACATTCTTTGGCTCAATGTTAGAGAGAAACACATAGAATGCACAAAAATTCTTAAGCTTTGACCTAGTTTGCACTCCAGTATTAATATCAGACAAAATTTGCTCAAGAGGGTGCGAACGTTGGTGCTTCCATGGCCGTGGAGTAAGTGGATCCATAGACACATGCTCTACTCTAACTGGAACACTTGGAGACTCAGGCTCACAATCAGTGCCCGAGCCTGTTCCTGAGGAACCTGACTGGTGTTGTCCCGAACAGGGTTCAGCGGTGTTTCCCCCTGTTTGGTTCTCATCTTGCCTGTCGTTCTGAGGAACACCTTTCAGGAGTTGTTTTCTCCATGGTGTTCTTACCTTGTCTATCTTGGAGCAACACTTCTTTTCGAACAAGACCTAATTCAAATTCTTCTTCCTGTGCATCATCCTCACTCAATGAGTTAGATTCATCAAAAAGCACATGCACACTTTCCTCAACACATAAGGTTCTTTTGTTGAACACTTTGTAAGCCTTACTGTGAGAGGAGTAACCAAGAAATATTGCCTCATCACTCCTAAGATCAAACTTTCCTAAGGCATCCTTCCCATTATTATGCACAAAACACCTACAACCAAATGTTCTCAGGTGCATAATGTTGGGTTTTCTGCCTTTGAAAAGTTCATAAGGAGTTTTGTTCAAAATAGATCTGATCATGCATCTATTTATAATGTAACATGAGGTGTTCAATGCTTCTGCCCAGAAATTCCTAGGAAGACCACTAGCAATAAGCATTGTTCTAGTCATGTCGTCTAGGGTGCGATTTTTGTGCACAACCACCCCATTTTGTTGGGGTGTTCTTGGAGCTGAGAAGTTATGATCAACATCATGTTCATTACAATAGTTAATAAAACTTACGTTTTCAAATTCAGTACCATGATCAGATCTCAAGCTAATTAAAGAGTGTCCTACTCTCTTTTCAACCTTTTTGAGAAAGGCAATAAAATTCTCAAAGGTTTCATCCTTGGATGCCAAAAACAAGGTCCAAGTAAATCGAGAGTAATCATCCACTACAACAAGCACATACCTCTTCCCACCTCTACTTGCTATCCTCATAGGACCACACAGATCAATGTGTAATAATTCTAGAGGTCGGGTAGTGCTTACACACTTTTTCGATTTAAAAGAAGATCTGACTTGTTTGCCTTTTGCACAAGCTTCACATACCTTGTCATCATTAAATTTGATGGAAGGTAGTCCAACAACTAGGTCTTTAGAAACAAGTTTGTTCAGAAGAGATAGACTTGCATGACCTAGTCTCTTGTGCCAGAGCATTACATCATCATTCAAGGCACTCAAACAAGTCAGATTGTTTTGGGGAAGTGTGGAAATACATACTTTGTAAATATTTTTGTGTCGCTTCCCCCTTAATACGACATCTCCTATGTTTGAGTTTACAACCAAGCAACGTGTTGATGAGAACACTACTAGGTTGTTTTTATCACACAGTTGGGACACACTAAGTAAATTATGCTTCAAACCATCAACTAAGTATACATTTTCAATCGAGTGGGAGTGGGACTCACCAATCTTACCTATACCGACAATTGTCCCAGACTTGCCGTTTCCAAATGCCACACTCCCACCATCCGAAGCTGTAAGTGAGAGAAAATTGGATTTTTCACCAGTCATATGCCTCGAACACCCACTATCAACATACCACAGCTGCCTGTTTTCAAGGTTGTTCTCTGGGCTGTTTGCCAGGTTGTACCTTAGCCTGTTTGCTGGGTTGTTTGCTGGGTTGTTCTCTCTCACTTCAGCCTGCAAAACAAATCAAGGGTTAGTTTTGGGAACCCAGATCCACTTGGGTCCCATTCTTTTAGATAGGTAAAGCTCATCTTTCCTAATCCAGACTTGTTTTACATAACCTTCATTTTGTTTAATAGCATACCTTCTTGAAGGACAAGTGTATCGATAGTGACCCGTTTTACCACAGTGAAAGCAAACAATGTTTTCAGATAATCCAACATACTTTCTATTTGCACGGTAAACGGTTTGTTTGGGCTTAAATCCTAGTCCTCTTTTGTTTTGGCTGTGATGAGAGTTTAGCCACTCCAATGCTCTTGAGGACTTGTTCCAACGCTTGGTTGTGACAAGCTCGGTTTCCAGTTTTTCTATATTAGCATGCAAGCTCTTGTTCTCCTCAAGCAAAGACTCAACCATTCCTTCCACCTCAAGGAGTTTTTCCTCCACTCGAGAATAATCTCCCTCTTTTATAAAGAGGTTTTCCTTGAGCATGTTAATATTTTCATATAAGCCCAGTTTTTCATTTTTAAGGGTCTCATTTTCAAGCTCTAGATCACGAACTTCCTTTGTCAAATTAGCACAGGTATCCATTAAATTATACAGAAGTTCTTCTAGAGTTGCTTTATTGAGACCACGTACCTTGTTCTTGAGATCAGTTAGGCTGTTTGTTGACTCGTCATCCGAATCTGTATCACTTTGTGCCATGAGAGCTACAGCACCTTCTTCAGTTTCAGTTTCTTCATCCTCGGAAGAATCACCCCAAGCAGCAAGCATTGCTTTCGAGAATCATTTTCCTGAACTGTTTACACCTTGTTTCCTGCCTTGTTTCCTAGGGTGTTCGTGCTCTTGCTCTTCTCGAAGTAGTGGACAGTTCTTCACAATATGATCAGATTTGCCACACTTGAAACACCCAGAGAACTGTTCTCGGGGGCTGTTTCTGCCTTTGCTGAAGTCCTTCCTTTTATTGTTCTCTTTTATTTTCTTGAAGAACTTCTTGAATTTTCGAGTCATCATTGCCATCTCTTCTTCTTCAAGATCTGAATCATCATCTTCCAAGGCTTTTAAAGCAAGCCCTCGGTCTTTCTTAGCCTCCTCCTTCTGTTGAGAGTTTTTTCTCAGTTCATACGTTTGAAGATTTCCGATCAGCTCATCTAGGGTGATCTTGTTCATGTCTTTGGCCTCCTAAATGGCTGTCACCTTGGCTTCCCATGAACGAGGCAAAATCCTTAGGATTTTCCTTACCAACTCTTCAGTGATGAAGGATTTTCCCAGAGATTTTAATTCGTTTGTTATGTGAGTAAAGCGAGTATACATGTCCATCACATTCTCACGATCACCCATGTCAAACAGCTCATATTGCCTCATGAGTAGCTCAATGCGTGATTGTTTAACTTGACTTGTTCCTTCATGAGCTACTTGCAAGGCATTCCATATTTCCTGAGCTGACTCACATTCTGAAATGCGAGTATATTCATCGGGTCCTAGGCCAAAGTATAATAGTTTCTTGGCCTTGGCATTCTTTTCCATCTTCTTGTAATCCTCAGCATCAAACTCTACGGGTTCCTTGGGAACCTTCTTTCCATCTTCAAGCACTTTCGTGGGAACAAGGGGTCCGTTCTTGATGAGCATCCATAACTCGTAATCCTCTGCTTGTATGTAGTTCTCCATCCTGTTTTTCCACCAACTATAGTGTTGGCCATTGAAGTAAGGAGGTCGAGTAATGGATTGACCCTCAAGTATCCCTTGTGGTGCACTCATCTTCACGGATCTCTCAAGGTGTTAGCCTTTTGAAAGAGAACCTGCTCTGATACCACTTGTTGAATTCCAAGAGTACACAACCACAAGAGGGGGGTGAATTGTGGTGGCCGATTTTCGCCAAATAACTGACAAACAGCCGTAGCACTTGATTGCAGAGACTGTTCGTAAATCACAAACAACCTTAAGCCTTGTTTGCAGCGGTTGTTCCCAATTGGTTCAGTAGCGAAATTCAAAGTAATAAATGCGGAAATAAAGCACACACAATTTTTACGTGGAAAACACCTCTAGCCCAACTGAGGTGTGAAAAACCACGACCTACCTCGTGTAGGATTTAACCACTTCACTAACGGGCTGAACACGTTACAAAAGTAACACTCCTTGTTACAACTTGTAACCCACGTAACCTTCTTCCCTAAGACAGGTTACACCACATCCAATCACACTATATTGGACACGTCTAAAGTCCACTCGACTATGGACACACTCACTCACTTTTTGATCTGAGAATAGGAGTACAAAACACCTTACTGGGGGTGCTTCTGACTTAAGCAGATGTAAGGTACAATAAAGTCCTATTATGCCAATATATTGAAAACTCAGTTAAGCACAAGCCTGTCACAGTTTTTCTCTTTGAAATGCAGCTTTTGGAAATCTCTTACTTCTTGTGTAAAAACCGGATGTATAAATGGGAGAGAAGATTTTATTATTTAAACACACAAACCCAACGGCTAATACTTTCAAAAAGGATAGCAAAATCTTCTAATATTAGCAGCTTAGGGAGTTTCTTCAAATAAGATTCCCAACGGCTAGAGAAGATAAGATTTTACTAAAATAAGGGAATTTGATTTTTTCAAGGAATAAAAACTAATTACCCACTAAATATAGCTGTGCAGATTTTGCCCAAAAAAAGGATAAAGATTTCGGTTCCAAATTTGAAATCAATCACGGCCTAAAAATAAGGGATAAGAATTTTGAAAAGAGATCCTTAGCAAAAACGGTTTTGCAATCTTTTTCAAATCAAAAATAATCCTTTTTAGAACTTAATTAGTTAGCCTAGGATTTCATAAAAAGATCCTTTAGAGCTGGCACCCAACCAAAGGAAATTTACTGGTAAAACAGACAGTCGAGGTTGCTGCAGTTTCAGGAACACCTTAGGCACCTTGTTTTCAGGGTTGTTTGGAAATTGGTGTTCCAAAGCAAATGTCAAAAACCGTTTTAAGAAGTGTTAAATTGAGACTTTCAAGATTGGCATATTAACAAGAGTCTAAAAGATAAAAACTAAACCAAACCAAGACTTCTTGTTGTAAGAATCAGTCATCTTGTCAAGAATAAATATGCTGCTCCAAACACCTTGGTCACCTTGATTCCTTGGGTGATCTTGTATAGCTGAATGTAAGAACTTGTTCCTTAAGACTTAGCCAACTGTTTGGCGAGATTTGTTGTTTGCTGATCTTGTATCACTGAAGCTTGGAACTTGTTCCTAAGACTTGTTCTCAACATTTAGCATCTAGGTTAATACGAATATTACAAACAACAGCGTAGGCCCTGTTTGGAGAGCTTGTTTGGAACAACATTACCTAGACAAATATGTTACACTTGGATTTGTTATCATCAAAACTAAATATAATTATGCCACAATCTCCAAGCAAGGAAATGACTCCACCAATCTCACAGCTCCATGACGTGAATGAAAGTCGGTGAGAAAATCTTCCTTTTAGGTACTTTCATTTATATAAGTATATATGAATTTATTTCGCATCATGTGACCAAAGAATATGAATTTCAAGGACGAAATTCTTTTAGGGGGGAGAGTGTAATGCCCGTAAATTTCCACTTATTAAGTAAGTCGATAATTCATATTTGTATTGTTAATAGACCTATTTTGGACATTATTGCGATAGATATAATTATATCGATGTGCCGTTTAAGCGTCTATTTTTATTAAAAATAAATATTATCGCAATTACAATTATCTAGCTATTATTAATAACGTTAGTAATTTTTACGAAAGTTTCGAAGGAGCGTTACTAAATTACATTATCGAGTGCTAGAGCGACTAAATTTTTCCGAAGGACTAGTAAATCGAACCTTGGGACTGAACCTGCAATTATTGAATCGAATCTTAACATAATCGAAGGGCGAGTAAACGGACCCACGATTATATTTAGGATCTCGGTTTAGAATTAGATGCTAGGAATTCGATTAATAATACAATAGACTGGTGTTTTGTGGTTTAATTGAATCAAAAAAAAGAGAGAGAGAGAAAGGGGGGCAAAAGCAGTCGAGGCACGCGACCCCCCCAATTCCATCTTCTTCATTCTGCTTTGCCTACCTCACGACACCTCAACCAGAGAACCTCCACCTGCCTTCCCATCTCCTCTCCTCGCTGCCATGCCGCACACTCTACCAAACCAGACCCCAGGTGACGCCCTTCAGCTGCCGGCGAACCACCTCACGCGTGGCTAGGCTAGAACCGGCCACAAGCAGGGGCGAATCGACGCGAGCTCGGCCGAACACCCATCCGTTTTTGGGCATGCAAGGTGAATTCGAACCTCCTCTTCTTCTATAAATTCAATCCTCACCCTAATTTCATCTTAATTGTGCCTAAAATTCTCAGAAATTGCAAGTTAGGTTTGTGGGTCGGGGTGGCCGCGTGTCACGCGAAGAACAGAGGAGATTCTGAGCTTTGGGTGCTCGAATTTATCTTCAATCCAGCCCCTTTCGCGTGCTATAACTCAGATTCGAGGTGGGTAAACCCTTAATCCCTCATATTTTATGGATTTCGAATAATAATTATACGAATCAGTTTACTGAGTTGGTAGATTGGATTGTTGTTGTATGAATTCGATTGTATGTGTGGACAAACAAATGAATTAAGCTTTTGTTATGCCAAGGCAGAACCAATCTATTCTTGAAAGGTTGCGTGATGTTTTAAAATGGTGGCTTTCATGATTTAAACTGCATATAACTCTCTAAAGTTGCTTTCGATTTTCATATCAAACCAGTTGGCATTGAAGATCGTTTGGGATACAAGAGGGTGGTTTAAAAGTAAAAGAAGTCTTTATTGTTTTGGTGCACATTAAAGCCCGGTTTTAAGAAGTTTGCAAATACTAACTATTTCATTCGAACAAACTTGGGTTACCTAGTCTAGGGTTAATGCATTTGAAAACCCACTACTTCATAAGTTGGCTTCAAGGTAGATTTTGGTCGAATGTGAGTCTTTATGAAGTTTCGAGTTGAGAGCTGGTAAAACCGTTACGTTTCAAGAAGCATTTACATAGAAAATTTATGAGGAGATGTTTGCCACATAAACGAGCCAAGTGCTTTAAGTTTTTGAATGGTAGCAAGTTTGGAAATATTTTAAGCCTTTAGTTTATCCTTACACACATCTTCAGTTTCAAAATGGAATTTTCAAACGAATCTAGCTTGCATTTATTAGTAATTAAGTATCTAAGTTTCAAATGGGTTTCGATTTTGAACTTAGTTGGAATTAAGCGTTAACTAAACACGTTATGTCTCAAATCAGTTTCGATTTATGATTTAGCAGACATATTACATTTAAAAGAAGCTTTTCAGCTAAAAAGCGAAGTCGTTTTATGAGTTAGCAGTCGTTTTACATTTATACGAAGCATTTAAGTTAGAAACTACGTCGTTTTACGATTTAGTAAACAATTTACGTTATAAGCAGTCTTTAAGTTATTTATGAAGCTGATTTAGGTGTTAACAAATCTTATTTTGTTTATAAGAAGCTTGTAAGTTTAAAACGAAGATGTTTTACAAACTAACAAATGTATTACGTTATTAAGAAGCTTTTAAGTTGAAAACGAAATCGTTTTTATGATTCAGCAAACTAATTACGTTTATACGAAACTTTTAAGTTTGAAACGAAATCGTTTTGCGATTTAGTAAACTTATTACGTGTATACGAAGCATTCGAGTTAGCAACCAAGTCGTTTTACGATTTGGTAAACGTGTTACCTTTATAAGAAACTTTTAAGTTTAAAGTGAAGTCGTTTTAAGTATTAACCAACTTATTGCCTTTATAAGAAGCTTTTAAGTCTAAAAGGAGGTCGTTTTACGAGTTAATAAACGTATTACGTTTATACGAAGCTTTTAAGTTAGAAATGAAGTCGTTTCACAAACTAGCAAACGTTTTACGTCTATAAGAAGTTTCTTTTAGTTAAAAACGAAGTCACTTTGCGAGTTAGTAGTCGTGTTACGTTCATACGAAGCTTTTAAGTTAGAAACGAAGTCGTTTTACGAATTGGTAAACGTATTTTGCGAAGTTAGTTTACATGTTAGCAAATTTATTACGATTATGAAAAGCTTTTAAGCTATTCACGAAGTCGATTTATGAGTTAGCAAACTTGGCTTGTATCATGTTCATCCTTTTGCGTTTGAAGGATTGAAATGAGCGTAAAAAGGGCAACTGAAGGTGATTATTTACGAATCCTAGCTTTGGAGTACATGCTGGTTAACTACCCAAGTTTTGAATCGTGAGTTAGTAGACTCACCATGATTTTTAAGAGGCTTTTCTTGTTGTTTGCCTAAAAGCTAAAGTTGCAAGAGGATTATGTTTTTATGTTATGAGTTCAAAATATATGTAAATATATATATATATATATATATATATATATATATATATATATATATATATATATGAACAAGTTAAGCATTGTTTACTAAGTATGTATGTGTATGAATGTTATAAGTTCCTAAGACATATATATGAATAAGTATAACCATGTATGTGTACAAATGATTATGTTATGTTATGTACACATGGAGGAGCTACTCTAGAAACTTTAAGCTTAAGTCTGAGACCCAGGGATGGTGGCTTAGTTCCCGCCTGGTATCACATAAGTTATGTTATGATAGATTCAGGGATGGTGGTTTGATTCCCGCCTGAAGTCTAAGTGTGAAAATTATGTCTCAGCATAGTATGATATCTGTCCGGATAGGCGTATGTTGCCGCTCGAGTTTGGCCGACTCGGGATGGCAGTAACAAAGTACCTCTAAGAGTCTAGTCTCCTCATTTACGTGAATAAGTTACTATGTATGATTTTCGGTAAGTGAAACTTATGTGTAAAACCCCTTTTATGCTATGCTTCTGGGTTTACGTAACTTTATTATGTTACGTCAATGCATTTCGGTTTCTTCTAAAGTTAAGTTTTTTGGTATGACTATTCCTTCGTTCGGTTATGGTTCGAATATGATGTATTATGTGGAAGGTCTTCAACTAAAATGAATTACGAAAAGCTTTCATAAGTTAATATGTATTTTAAGTATGTTTTGGGAGAGAGGGTTTACTCACTGAGCGGTGGTTGCTCATTCCCATTACTTTTCCCCTTTTTCCCAGATCCACAGGTATGTGAATGATGCGTGGAGCGCCTAGAGTGGACTTGCTTAGACTGTATTGCTGTGTTTATGATATCGTTATGTAATGTCGATTATGATTGGAAGCTTATGTAATTAATCATCTTTTTGTAAGGTTTATGAACATTAGAAAGGCTCTGTGTACTCCGCGCATATGGCCCGTAGAATTGTAGACTCCGGCGTGTAGCCGTTGAGTTTTTGCCATTCTTTTGTACTTTTATGCAATTCAGAGATCTTAATGTAAGGCTTAGGCCTGGGGAAATGGTCAGTTTTCAGGGGAAATTCTGTCCGTGTTGCTCCAGGAACTAAGAAAATACTACCTCTCCTAGCCTAAGGTTAAGTCCACAGCCTAGTTCTGTAATTCTGGCTCATATGCTATGTAAGTTTTCTTAAGTTCTGACTGTTAAGTGCCAATAGGTTATGTTTCAAGTTGGTTAAGCAAGTTGCCTTAATAGTCTTTCCCAGGGAAGGACTGTGGCGTGTAACACGACCCGGTGAGATCGGGGTGTTACAGTTGGTGGTATCAGAGCCAGACTGGGTTTTATATATTAGAAGAAGAGAGAAGTTTGACTCGCCGATATATTTTTATGTGCTAAGAGTTATGTGTTATGTACTATGAGTTATGGACTATGCGGTGTATGTTGTATATTAAGTGTTAAGTGTTAAGTGTTAAATTATTGTAAGCTTACCAAGAGGGGGCTAATAGAAATTCCGTTGTAAGTAATACATGTATATGATGCACATGGATAACCTGGAGTCTTATTACGAGCGCAGGACTTAAGATAGTATACGATATGTCGGAAGAGAGGCAAAATCCACTTCCACCTCCGCCTCCAAATGATGGGATAGAGATACTAATTAAATTTCTGAAACTTAAGCCACCTACGTTTGACGGAGCGTCAGACCCAATTCAGTATGAGCACCGGAAGATGAAGATTGAAGGACTGCTTGAAGTCATGGAGTGTCCTGCCAATTATAAGGTGAGGTTCACAGCTCACTTATTTGAGAAAGATGTTAGTTTTTGGTGGGACACCGTTAAGCCAAAAGAAGGTGAACAACCACTAACTTGGGCGCAGTTCAAGGGATTATTACATGAAAAATACTATCCTAAGGAGGTAAAATGGGCTAAAGAGCAGGAATTTTCGGACTTAAAGCAAGGAAAAATGCCAGTTATAGAGTATATGTCTAAGTTTAATGAATTGAGTAGGTTTGCTCCTCATCAAGTGGCGAATGAGGAAATGAAAAGGAAGCGTAAGGTCAAGAGCTCACAAGGAGGGATACGTGGGAATAGGAGGAAACCAAACTCCAATCATCAATCTCAGAAGGACCGCACTCCATATGAGCCAAGGCCTCGAGGCGAGACGTGTGGCAAGCTCCATAATGGACCTTGTACAAGATTAACTGGGGCATGCTTTGAGTGTGGATAAATTGGGCATTACCAAAACCAATGCCCAAAGAAAGTACAGGAAAATATGCAAGCCAATCAAAGGACTGAACCAGCAAGTAGGCAAGGCGGCAACAATTTCCAAGCAAGGAAATGACTCCACCAATCTCACAGCTCCATGACGTGAATGAAAGTCGGTGAGAAAATCTTCCTTTTAAGTACTTTCATTTATATAAGTATATATGAATTTATTTCGCATCATGTGACCAAAGAATATGAATTTCGAGGACGAAATTCTTTTAGGGGGGGAGAGTGTAATGCCCGTAAATTTCCGCTTATTAATTAAGTCGATAATTCATGTTTGTAGTGTTAATAGACCTATTTTGGACATTATTGCAATAGATATAATTATATCGATGTGCCGTTTGAGTGTCTATTTTTATTAAAAATAAATATCATCGCAATTACAATAATCTTGCTATTATTAATAACGTTAGTAATTTTTACGAAAGTTTCGAAGGAGCGTTACTGAATTACATTATCGAGTACAAGAGCGACTAAATTTTTCCGAACGACTAGTAAATCGAACCTTGGGACTGAACCTGCAATTATTGAATCGAATCTTAACATAATCGAAGGGTGAGTAAACTGACCCACGATTATATTTAGGATCTCGGTTTAGAATTAGATGCTAGGAATTCGATTAATAATACAATAGACTGGTGTTTTGTGGTTTAATTGAATGAAAAAAAGAAGAGAGAGAGAAAGGGGGGCAAAAGCAGTCGAGGCACGTGACCTCCCCAATTCCATCTTCTTCATTCTGCTTCGCCTGCCTCACGACACCTCAACAAAAGAACCTCCACCTGCCTTCCCATCTCCTCTCCTCACTGCCATGCCGCACACTCTACCAAATCGGACCCCAGGTGACGCCCTTCAGGTGCTGGCGAACCACCTCACGCGTGGCAGGGCTAGAACCAGCCACAGGCAGGGGCGAATCGACGCGAGCTCGGCCGAACACTCGTCCGTTTTCGGGCATGCAAGGTGAATTCGAACCTCCTCTTCTTCTATAAATTCGATCCTCACCCTAATTTCATCTTAATTGTGTCTAAAATTCTCAGAAATTACAAGTTAGGTTTGTGGGTCGGGGTGGTCGTGTGCCACGCGAAGAACAGAGGAGATTCTGAGCTTTGGGTGTTCGAATTTATCTTCAATCCTGCCCCTTTCGCGTGCTATAACTCAGATTCGAGGTGGGTAAACCCTTAATCCCTCCTATTTTATGGATTCCGAATAATAATTATACGATTCAGTTTACTGAGTTGGTAGATTGGATTGTTGTTGTATGAATTCGATTGTATGTGTGGACAAACAAATGAATTAAGCTTTTGTTATGCCAAGGCAGAACCAATCTATTCTTGAAAGGTTGCCTGATGTTTTAAATGGTGGCTTTCATGATTTAGAACTGCATATAACTCTCTAAAGTTGCTTTCGATTTTCATATCAAACCAGTTAGCATTGAAGATCATTTGGGATACAAGAGGGTGGTTAAAAGTAAAAGAAGTCTTTATTGTTTTGGTGTACGTTAAGCCCGGTTTTAAGAAGTTTGCAAATACTAACTATTTCATTCGAACAAACTTGGGTTACCTAGTTTAGGTTAATGCGTTTGAAAACCCACTACTTCACAAGTTGGCTTCAAGGTAGATTTTGGTCGAATGTGAGTCTTTATGAAGTTTCGAGTTAAGAGGTGGTAAAACCGTTACATTTCAAGAAGCATTTACATAGAAAATTTATGAAGAGATGTTTGCCTCATAAACGAGCCAAGTGCTTTAAGTTTTTGAATGGTAGAAAGTTTGGAAACATTTTAAGCCTTTACTTTATCCTTACACACATCTTCAATTTAAAATGAATTTTCAAACGAATCTAGCTTGCATTTATTGGTAACTAAGTATCTAAGTTTCAAATGGGTTTCGATTTTGAACTTAGTTGAATTAAGGATTAACTAAACACATTATGTTTCTAACGAGTTTCGATTTACGATTTAGCAGACATATTACATTTAAAAGAAGCTTTTAGCTAATAGTGAAGTCGTTTTATGAGTTAACAGTCGTTTTACATTTACACGAAGCATTTAAGTTAGAAACTATGTCCTTTTACGATTTAGTAAACAATTTACGTTATAAGAAGTCTTTAAGTTATTTATGAAGCCGATTTACGTGCTAACAAATCTTATTTTGTTTCTAAGAAGCTTGTAAGTTTAAAATGAAGACGTTTTACAAACTAACAAACGTATTACGTTATTAAGAAGCTTTTAAGTTGAAAACGAAATCGTTTTACGATTTAGCAAGCCAATTACGTTTATACGAAGCTTTTAAATTAGAAACGAAATCGTTTTACGAATTAGTAAACTTATTACGTGTATACGAAGCATTCGAGTTAGCAACCAAGTCGTTTTACGATTTGGTAAACTGATATATTTATAAGAAACTTTTAAGTTTACAGTGAAGTCGTTTTAAGTATTAACCAACTTATTGCCTTTATAAAAAGCTTTTAAGTCTAAAAGGAGGTCGTTTTACGAGTAATAAACGTATTACGTTTATACGAAGCTTTTAAGTTAGAAATGAAGTCATTTCACAAACTAGCAAACGTTTTACGTCTATAAGAAGTTTCTTTTAGTTAAAAACGAAGTCACTTTGCGAGTTAATAGTCGTGTTACGTTCATACGAACCTTTTAACTTAGAAACGAAGTCGTTTTATGAATTGGTAAACGTATTTTGCGAAGTTAGTTTACACGTTAGCAAATTTATTATGATTATGAAAAGCTTTTAAGCTATTCGCGAAGTCGATTTATGAGTTAGCAAACTTGGCCTGTATCATGTTCATCCTTTTGCGTTTGAAAGATTGAAATGAGCGTAAAAAGGGCAACTAAAGGTGATTATATACGAATCCTAGCTTTGTAGTTCATGCTGGTTAACTACCCAAGTTTTCAATCGTGAGTTAGTAGACTCACCATGATTTTTAAGAGGCTTTTCTTGTTGTTTGCCTAAACGCTAAAGTTGCAAGAAGATTATGCTTTTATGTTATGAGTTCAAAATATATGTGTGTGTGTATATATATATATATATACATATATATATATATATATATAAATATATATATACATATATGAACAAGTTTAAGCATGTTTGTTTATTAAGTATGCATGTGTATGAATGTTATAAGTTCCTAAGACATATATATGAATAAGTATAAGTATGTACGTGTACGAATGATTATGTTATGTTATGTGTACATGGAGGAGCTACTCTAGAAACTTTAAGCTCAAGTCTGAGACCCAGGGATGGTGGCTTAAGTCTGAGACCCAGGGATGGTGGCTTAGTTCCCACCTGGTATCACATAAGTTGTGTTATGATCGATTCAGTGATGGTCGTTTGACTCCCGCCTGAAGTCTAAGTATGAAAATTATGTCTCAGCATAGTATGATGTCTGTCCGGATAGGCGTATGTTGCCGCTCAAGTTTGGCCGACTCGGGATGGCAGTAACGAACTATCTCTAAGAGTCTAGTCTCCTCATTTACGTAAATAAGTTACTATGTATGATTTTCGGTAAATGGAACTTATGTGTAAAACCCCTTTTATGCTATGCTTCTGGGTTTACGTAACTTTATTATGTTAAGTCAATGCATTTCGGTTTCTTCTAAAGTTAAGCTTTTTGGTATGACTATTCCTTCACTCGATTATGGTTCGAATATGATGTATTATGTGGAAGCTCTTCAACTAAAATGAATTACGAAAGGCTTTCGTAAGTTAATATATATTTTAAGTATGTTTTGGGAGAGAGGGTTTACTCACTGAGCGGTGGTTGCTCATTTCCATTACTTTTCCCCTTTTTCCCAGATCCACACGTATGTGACTGATGCGTGGAGCGCCCAGAGTGGACTTGCTTGGACTGTATTGCTGTGTTTATGATATCGTTATGTAATGTCGATTATGATTGTAAGATTATGTAATTAATCATCTTTTTGTAAGGTTTATGAACATTAGAAAGGCTCTGTGTACTCCGGGCGTGTGGCCCATAGATTGTGGACTCCGGCGTGTAGCCGTTGAGTTTTTGCCGTTCTTTTGTGCTTTTATGCAATTCAGAGATCTTAATGTAAGGCTTAGGCCAGGGAAAATGATCAGTTTTCAAGGGAAACTCTGTCCGTTTCGCTCCAAGAACCAAGAAAATACTACCTCTTCTAACGTAAGGTTAAGTCCAAAGCCTAGTTCTGTAATTGTGGCACATATGCTATGTAGGTTTTCCTAAGTTCTGACTGTTAAGTCCCAATAGGTTATGTTTCAAGTTGGTTAAGCAAGTTTCCTTAACAGTCTTTCTCAGGGAAACACTGTGGCGTGTAACACGACCCGGTGAGATCGGGGTGTTACAGTTGGTGGTATCAGAGCCAGGCTGGGTTTTATATATTAGAGAAAGAGAGAAGTTTGACTGGCCGATATGTTTTTATGTGCTAAGAGTTATGTGTTATGTGCTATGTGTTATGTACTATGCAGTGTATGTTGTATATTAAGTGTTAAGTGTTAAGTGTTAAGTGTTAAATTGTTGTAATCTTACCAGGAGGGGGCTAATAGAAATTCCGTTATAAGGAATACATGTGTATGACACACATAGATAACCTGGAGTCTTATTACGAGTGCAGGAGTTAAGATAGTATACGATATGTCGAAAGAGAGGCAAAATCCTCCTCCACCTCCGCCTCCAAATGATGGGATAGAGATGCTAATTAAAATTTTGAAGCTTAAGCCACCTACGTTCGACGGAGCATCGGATCCAATTCAGTATGAACACTGGAAGTGGAAGATTGAAGGATTGCTTGAAGTCATAGAGTGTCCTGCCAATTATAAGGTGAGGTTCGCAGCTCACTTATTTGAGAAAGATGCTAGTTTTTGGTGGGATACCGTTAAGCCAAAAGAAGGTGGACAACCACTAATTTTGGCATAGTTCAAGGGATTATTAGATGAAAAATAATATCCTAAGGAGGTAAAATGGGCTAAAGAGCAGGAATTTTTCGACGTAAAGCAGGGAAAAATGCCAGTTATAGAGTATATGTCTGAGTTTAATGAATTGAGTAGGTTTGCTCCTCATCAAGTCGCGACTGAGGAAATGAAAATGGAACAGTTTTAGAGAGGCCTCAAAGGTAAGTTAAAAACAAACGTGCTGCGTTAAACTTTTCAAATCTCGATACGATGTACCAAAAAGCCATCAAAGTGGAGCGCGTTATAGCTGAGTGTGAGGCATCTGAGTTAGTTACACAACAGAAAAGGAAGCATGAGGTCGAGAGCTCAAAAAGAGGGATACGTGGGAATAGGAGGAAACCTAACTCCAATCATCAATCTCAGAAAGACCGCACTCCATATGAACCAAGGCCTCGATGCGAGACGTGTGGTAAGCTCCATAATGGACCTTGTGCAAGATTAACTGGGGCATGCTTTGAGTGTGGAGAAATTGGGCATTACCAAAACCAATGTCCAAAGAAAGTACAAGAAAACATGCAAGCCGATCAAAGGACTGAACCAGCAAGTAGGCAAGGCGGCAACAATCTCCAAGCAAGGAAATGACTCCACCAATCTCACAGCTCCATGACGTGAATGAAAGTCGGTAAGAAATCTTCCTTTTAAGTACTTGCATTTATATAAGTATATATGAATTTATTTCGCATCATGTGGCCAAAGAGTATGAATTTGGAGGACGAAATTCTTTTAGGGGGGAGAGTGTAATGCCCGTAAATTTTCGCTTATTAATTAAGTTGATAATTCATATTTGTAGTGTCAATAGGCCTGTTTTGGACATTATTGCAATAGATATAATTATATCGATGTGCCGTTTGAGCGTCTATTTTTATTAAAAATAAATATTATCGCAATTACAATTATCTTGCTGTTATTAATAACGTTAGTAATTTTTACGAAAGTTTCGCAGGAGCGTTACTGAATTACATTATCGAGTACTAGAGCGACCAAATTTTTCCGAACAACTTGTAAATCGAACCTTGGGACTGAACCTGCAATTATTGAATCGAATCTTAACATAATTGAAGGGCGAGTAAACTGACCCACGATTATATTTAGGATCTCGGTTTAGAATTAGATGCTAGGAATTCAATTAATAATACAATAGACTGGTGTTTTGTGGTTTAATTGAATCAAAAAAAAAAAAGAGAGAGAGAAAGGGGGGGAAAAGTAGTCGAGGCACGCAACCCCCCCAATTCCATCTTCTTCATTCTGCTTCCCTTGCCTCACGACACCTCAACCAGAGAACCTCCACCTGCCTTCCCATCTCCTCTCCTGGCTGCCACGCCGCACGCTCGACCAAACCGGACCCCAGGTGACGCCATTCAGGTGCCGACAAACCACGTCATGCGTGGCTGGGCTAAAACCAGCCACAGGCAGGGGCGAATCGACGCGAGCTCGGCCGAACACCCGTCTGTTTTCGGGCATGCAAGGTGAATTCGAACCTCCTCTTCTTCTATAAATTCGATCCTCACCCTAATTTCATCTTAATTGTGCCTAAAATTCTCAGAAATTGCAAGTTAGGTTTGTGGGTCCGGCTGGTTGTGTGTCACGCGAAGAACAGAGGAGATTCTGAGCTTTGGGTGCTCGAATTTATCTTCAATCTAGCCCCTTTCGCGTGCTATAACTCGGATTCGAGGTGGGTGAACCCTTAATCCCTCCTATTTTATGGATTTCGAATAATAATTATACGAATCCGTTTACTGAGTTGGTAGATTGGATTGTTGTTGTATGAATTCAATTGTATTTGTGGACAAATAAATGAATTAAGCTTTTGTTATGCCAGGGCAGAACCAATCTATTCTTGAAAGGTTGTCTGATGTTTTAAAATGGTGGCTTTCATGATTTAGAACTGCATATAACTGTCTAAAGTTGCTTTCGATTTTCATATCAAACCAGTTAGCATTGAAGATCATTTGGGACACAAGAGGGTGGTTTAAAAGTAAAAGAAGTCTTTATTGTTTTGGTGCACATTAAAGCCTGGTTTTAAGAAGTTTGCAAATACTAACAATTTCATTCAAACAAACTTGGGTTACCTAGTCTAGGGTTAATGTGCTTGAAAGCCCACTACTTCATAAGTTGGCTTCAAGGTAGATTTTGGTCGAATGTGAGTCTTTATGAAGTTTCGAGTTAAGAGCTGGTAAAACCGTTACGTTTCAAGAAGCATTTACATAGAAAATTTATGAAGAGATGTTTGCCTGATAAACGAGCCTAGTGCTTTAAGTTTTTGAATGGTAGCAAGTTTGGGAACATTTTAAGACTTTAGTTTATCCTTACACACATCTTTAGTTTTAAAATGGAATTTTCAAATGTATCTAGCTTGCATTTATTGGTAACTAAGTATCTACGTTTCAAATGGGTTTCGATTTTGAACTTAGTTTGAATTAAGCGTTAACTAAGAACGTTATGTCTCAAACGAGGTTCGATTTACGATTTAGCAGACGTATTATGTTTAAAAGAACCTTTTCAGCTAAAAAGCGAAGTCGTTTTATGAGTTAGCAGTTGTTTTACATTTATACGAAGCATTTAAGTTAGAAACTACGTCGTTTTACGATTTAGTAAACAATTTACACTATAAGCAGTCTTTAAGTTTTTTATGAAGCCGATTTACGTGTTAACAAATCTTATTTTGTTTATAAGAAGCTTGTAAGTTTAAAACGAAGACGTTTTACAAACTAACAAATGCATTACATTATTAAGAAGCTTTTAAGTTGAAAACGAAATCGTTTTACGAATTAGGAAACTAATTACGTTTATACAAAGCTTTTAAGTTAGAAACGAAGTCGTCTTACGATTTAGTAAACTTATTACATCTATGTGAGGCATTCGAGCTAGCAACCAAGTCGTTTTACGATTTGGTAAACGTGTTACCTTTATAAGAAACTTTTAAGTTTAAAGTGAAGTCGTTTTAAGTATTAACCAACTTATTGCCTTTATAAGAAGCTTTTAAGTCTAAAAGGAGGTCGTTTTACGAGTTAATAAACGTATTACGTTTATACGAAGCTTTTAAGTTAGAAATGAAGTCGTTTCACAAACTGGCAAACGTTTTACGTCTATAAGAAGTTTCTTTTAGTTAAAAACGAAGTCAGTTTGCGAGTTAGTAGTCGTGTTACGTTCATACGAAACTTTTAACTTTGAAACGAAGTCGTTTTACGAATTGGTAAACGTATTTTGCGAAGTTAGTTTACACGTTAGCAAATTTATTATGATTATGAAAAGCTTTTAAGCTATTCACGAAGTCGATTTGTGAGTTAGCAAACTTAGCCTGTATCATGTTCATCCTTTTGCATTTGAAAGATTGAAATGAGCGTAAAAAGGGCAACTAAAGGTGATTATATACGAATCCTAGCTTTGGAGTTCATGCTGGTTAACTACCCAAGTTTTGAATCGTGAGTTAGTAGACTCACCATGATTTTTAAGAGGTTTTCCTTGTTGTTTGCCTAAAAGCTAAAGTTGCAAGAGGATTATGTTTTTATGTTATGAGTTTAAAATATATGTGTGTGTGTGTATATATATATATATATATATATATATATATATGAACAAGTTTAAGCATGTTTGTTTGTTAAGTATGTATGTGTATGAATGTTATAAGTTCCTAAGACATATCTATGAATAAGTACAAGTATGTATGTGTACGAATGATTATGTTTGTTATGCATACATGGAGGAGCTACTCTAGAAACTTTAAGCTGAAGTCTGAGCCCCAGAAATGGTGGCTTAGTTCCCGCTTGGTATCACATAAGTTATGTTATGATCAATTCAGGGATGGTGGTTTGACTCCCGCCTGAAGTCTAAGAATGAAAATTATATCTCAGCATAGTATGATGTCTGTCCGGATAGGCGTATGTTACCGCTCGAGTTTGGCCGACTCGGGATGGCAGTAACAAAGTACCTCTAAAAGTCTAGTCTCCTCATTTACGTGAATAAGTTACTATGTATGATTTTCGGTAAGTGAAACTTATGTGTAAAACACCTTTTATGCTATGTTTCTGGGTTTACGTAACTTTATTTTGTTAAGTCAATGTATTTTAGTTTCTTCTAAAGTTAAGCTTTTTGGTATGACTATTCCTTCGCTCGGTTATGGTTCGAATATGATGTATTATGTGGAAGCTCTTCAACTAAAATGAATTGCGAAAGACTTTCATAAGTTAATATGTATTTTAAGTATGTTTTGGGAGAGAGGGTTTACTCACTGAGTGGTGATTGCTCATTCCCATTACTTTTCCCCTTTTTCCCAGATCCACACGTATGTGACTGATGCGTGGAGCGCCCACAGCGGACTTGCTTGGACTGTATTGCTGTGTTTATGATATCGTTATATAATGTCGATTATGATTGTAAAGTTATGCAATTAATCATCTTTTTGTAAGGTTTATGAACATTAGAAAGGCTCTGTGTACTCCGGGCGTGTGGCCCGTAGAGTTGTGGACTCCGGCGTGTAGCCGTTGAGTTTTTGCTGTTCTTTTGTTCTTTTATGCAATTCAGGGATCTTAATGTAAGGGTTAGGCCTGGGGAAATGGTCAGTTTTCTGGAGAAACTCTGTCTGTTTCGCTCCAGGAACTAAGAAAATACTACCTCTCCTAGCCTAAGGTTAAGTCCAAAGCCTAGTTTTGTAATTGTGGCACATATGCTATGTAAGTTTTCTTAAGTTCTGACTGTTAAGTCCCAATAGGTTATGTTTCAAGTTGGTTAAGCAAGTTGCCTTAACAGTCTTTCCCAGGGAAAGACTGTGGCGTGTAACACGACCCGGTGAGATCGGGGTGTTACAGTTGGTGGTATCAGAGCCAGGCTGGGTTTTATATATTAGAAGAAGAGAGAAGTTTGACTCACCGATATGTTTTTATGTGCTAAGAGTTATGTGTTATGTGCTATGTGTTATGTACTATGCGGTGTATGTTGTAGATTAAGTGTTAAGTGTTAAGTGTTAAGTGTTAAATTGTTGTAAGCTTACCAGGAGGGGGCTAATAGAAATTCCGTTATAAGTAATACATGTATATGATGCACATGGATAACCTGCAGTCTTATTACGAGCGCAGGAGTTAAGATAGTATACGATATGTCGGAAGAGAGGCAAAATCCTCCTCCACCTCCGCCTCCAAATGATGGGATAGAGATGCTAATTAAATTTCTGAAGCTTAAGCCACCCACGTTTGACGGAGCGCCGGACCCAATTCAGTATGAGCACTGGAAGAGGAAGATTGAAGGATTGCTTGAAGTCATGGATTGTCCTGCCAATTATAAGGTGAGGTTCGCATCTCACTTATTTGAGAAAGATGCTAGTTTTTGGTGGGATACCATTAAGCCAAAAGAAGGTGAACTACCACTAACTTGGGCGCAGTTCAAGGGATTATTAGATGAAAAATATTATCCAAAGGAGGTAAAATGGGCTAAAGACCAGGAATTTTTGGACTTAAAGCAAGGAAAAATGCCAGTTATAGAGTATATGTCTAAGTTTAATGAATTGAGTAGGTTTGCTCCTCATCAAGTGGCGAATACGGAAATGAAAATGGAACGGTTTGAGAGAGGCCTCAAAGCTAAGTTAAAAACAAACATGATGTATTAACCTTGCCAAATCTCCAAACGATGTACCAAAAAGCCATCAAAGTGGAGAGCGTTACAGCTGAGTGTGAGGCATCTGAGCTAGTTACACAACAGAAAAGGAAGCGTGAGGTCGAGAGCTCACAGGGAGGGATACGTGGGAATAGGAGGAAACCTAACTCCAATCGTCAATCTTAGAAGGACTGCACTCCATATGAGCCAAGGCCTCGATGCGAGACGTGTGGCAAGCTCCATAATGGACCTTGTGCAAGATTAACTGGGGCATGCTTTGAGTGTGGAGAAATTGGGCATTACCAAAACCAATGTCCAAAGAAAGTACAGGAAAACATACAAGCCAACCAAAGGACTAAACCAGCAAGTAGGCAAGGCGGCAACAATCTCCAAGTAAGGAAATGACTCCCCCAATCTCACAGCTCCATGACATGAATGAAAGTCGGTAAGAAATCTTCCTTTTAAGTACTTTCATTTATATAAGTATATATGAATTTGTTTCGCATCATGTGACCAAAGATTATGAATTTCAAGGACGAAATTCTTTTAGGGGGGAGAGTGTAATGCCCGTAAATTTCCTCTTATTAATTGAGTCGATAATTCATATTTGTAGTGTTAATAGACCTATTTTGGACATTATTGCAATAGATATAATTATATCGATGTGCCGTTTGAGCGTGTATTTTTATTAAAAATAAATATTATCACAATTACAATTATCTTGCTATTATTAATAACGTTAGTAATTTTTACGAAAGTTTTGAAGGAGCGTTACTGAATTACATTATCAAGTACTAAAGTGACTAAATTTTTCCGAATGACTAGTAAATCGAACCTTAGGACTGAACCTGCAATTATTGAATCGAATCTTAACATAATCGAAGGGCGAGTAAACTGACCCACGATTATATTTAGGATCTCGGTTTAGAATTAGATGCTGGGAATTCGATTAATGATACAATAGACTGGTGTTTTGTGGTTTAATTGAATCAAAAAAAGAGAGAGAGAGAGAAAGGGGGCAAAAGCAGTCGAGGCACGCGACCCCCCCATTCCATCTTCTTCATTCTGCTTCCCCTGCCTCACGACACCTCAACTAGAGAACCTCCACCTGCCTTCCTATCTCCTCTCCTCGCTGCAACGCCGCACGCTCGACCAAACCGGACCCCAGGTGACGCCCTTTAGGTGCCGGCGAACCACCCCACGCGTGGCTGGGCTAGAACCGGTGCAGGCAGGGGCGAATCGACGCGAGCTCGGCCGAGCACCCGTCCATTTTCGGGCATACAAGGTGAATTCGAACCTCCTCTTCTTCTATAAATTCGATCCTCACCCTAATTTCATCTTAATTGTGCCTAGAATTATCAGAAATTGCAAGTTAGGTTTGTGGGTCGGGATGGTCGTGTGTAACGCGAAGAACAGAGGAGATTCTGAGCTTTGGGTGTTCGAATTTATCTTCAATCCAGCCCCTTTCGCGTGCTATAACTCAGATTCGAGGTGGGTAAACCTTTAATCCCTCCTATTTTATGGATTTCGAATAATAATTATACGAATCAGTTTACTGAGTTGGTGGATTGGATTGTTGTTGTATGAATTCAATTGTATGTGTGGACAAATAAATGAATTAAGCTTTTGTTATGCCAAGGCAGAACCAATCTATTCTTGAAAGGTTGTCTGATATTTTAAAATGGTGGCTTTCATGATTTAGAACTGCA
>JAKOGI010003268.1:0-20000 GCA_029747015.1 Carnegiea gigantea | reverse complement strand
CGGTTGTTCGTTCGTTGCCGACAAAGAGAGAGCGAGCGAGATCAAGTGAGAAGTAACGGTCCAAGGGTTAGGGTTTTGAAACCCTCAACACCATCGTCATGACCGACGCACACGGGACTCGAACTCAGCCTGAAATTGCCCATTTAGCCTAGGAGTTGGGTCCTTACCGTGGGTCAAGGTGGGTGTTCCTCGCCTCTTAAAGTACTAGTAATTTCGAAAAGGTTTTAGCCCTTAAGCAATGATGCATGTTAGTCTAGGGTTAGCTAGATTAACTGGGAATATGATAGCTGATTATGCATGCTTTATTTCACCTGAATTCAATTTGAATCATACATCTATAGCTGCTAAACCGAACTGATTTTTATGCACAAGATTACCTTAAACTGATGCATGTTAATTGGACTAATTATTAGGTCTAAGATTGCCCTAAATCGATGCATGTTAATTTAGTAATTTATGCTTGAAAGTGGCTTCGAATAGTCTAAGAATGCTTCGATTCGATGCATGTTAATTTAGTTAGTTCCTACTTGAAAGTAGCTTCAAAACAACCCAAGAATGGTTCGAATCGATGCATGTCAAGTTAATTGATTCAAGTTTGAGAATGGTCTTTGAAATGACATAAGAATGCCTTAAGTCAATGCATGGTAATATGGTTAATTCATGCCTAAAATAACCTTAAAAACAAGCTAGTAACCTTGGTTAGTTCGAAACAAATACGTAAGCCTTAACGTGACCAAACTATGCTTTAAAAATGATACGAATTGGGCATGCTTGTTTCCTAGTTGTGAGTTGTGAATGCAAGCTAGCTTAGTTCATGCCTTGTTTTTCATTTCGATCATTGAGGGCCTTCTTTAAGTTAATGAGTTATATATATGATTATATATGTCGTAATGTGCCGCTGGATGGATGCTGTTTGCTCGGTAAATTCATATGCCGCTATTACACATTTCTTTATGACTTTTATGATAATATACTATGGTTATGGAATTGAAAACCAAATTGGTAGTTGGATGGCTTGAGGATGAACTAATGAGAGGTTTGAGGTTCTTTGTGGTCGATGTTGTGTGAGAAGGGAGCCTAGGTTGTAATTGATCGCAATCGTGTGGATTGCGAGGCCATGTGTGGCTTATTCTACCAAGTTGAATTATGAAGTGTTTGAATGCATTACGTATAAATCTCTCCCCTTTTACGTCATCACGCTATATAATGTGTGTGAGGGAGAAGTTTTGAAGAAAAAAAGGTTTTTGGTGGTTGAAAAAAATAATAGCCATAACTATAAGCAAATGATGGCCTATTTTTAACTATATGAGTACAGTTTTGGGAGTAAACCTGCTAGAATCGGGGAATCCCTAAGGAATTTTAAAAGGAGTGAGTTGTATGATAAATGATTTCACTGTAAGAGACAACAAACTTATTAGCTGCTAGGACCACACGCTTTAAATTAGCTAAGATAACATGCTTAGGGACATATGTAAGATGGGAGTGAACTTGCTAGAGCAGGAGAATCCCTTGCCTAGGGAGTAAGTCCCAATAGTGGGAGACCCTAGAAGACCCTGACAAGGGTGTAGGTCCATTTATGCAGCCATCCCGGGAAGTAAGAGCTTATGGGTGAGGATAGTCTCACAAGGGGTTGAGAAGAGATCTCACCCTATCAGCACATTATGATGATCTTATACCAAGAGTATTTTCCTAATAAGTGAGAAAACTAATTGGGGTTTCACCATTTTAAGTATTTTAGGAAAAAGGAAGATTTTAAGGGCCATTAAGAGGCCAGTATAAATAAGTTACGAAAGCTGATAAGGGTGATTAGAAGACCAATACGAAAGAGATTTCTTTTTAAAGAATATGAGCCTCAAGAGGCTAAGTAAAGTGTTTTTATAAGTCTCGAGAGACTAAGTAAAGTGTTTTTGTGAGCCTCAAGAGGCTAAGCAAAGTGTTTTCAAGAAAAGAAGGAAAGCTTTATGTTCATATTCTGTGCGTATCTCCTGTGCATATCCCATGCATGTTTTATGAATGAGCTAGAATAGTTTGAATGAAATCCCAAGTAATGTATGACCATGTACTTGTAATGCATCGAGCATATGAGTTTTAAAAGCGTTCATTCTGTGAAAGAAAGTTCCATGCATGATCCTCGTTGCTCGTTTATATGCTTAAGTGCTTGTTAGTAAGGAGATTTGGTCATTTAGGAACCTAGAAATGAGTTGAGTGGCTAGAATGAAGTTTATGGGTAATAATACGTCCTTGGGGTTAATGATTGCCTAATATGATAGTAATACATAAATATGTGATATATGACTATTATTGGTATTATTGCCTGCAACGGTTTTGGTTTTAAGGAGCTGGGGAATACTCACTGAGCGTGTGGTTGTTCATCCCATTACTCTTTCCCCTTTTGCCAGGTTTTTGGAGTGACAGGTAGAAGTTGGTTCACTTATACCGAGTTTGAGTTTACCCTTGCTTGATGCGGTGTCATGTGTGCCGATAACGAAGTGGTCTTGCTATTAAATGATGTATCCTAGAATTATAATCGTACGTGACAAAGTACTCTAGTTTATGTAATACACATTATTTATAAGTCTCTCTGTATGGCCATGTGAGCCAACCATCTTATTAGTCAGTTATCTTTCAGTTGAAGTTGGGTATATTTTGGGATGTAAACCCCAGTACTCCGGATGAGTGATCTGTCGAGTTGTATCTTTCATTTCTTATTTTATTATTAAACTATATTGTCTAATGTACCTGAGCGAGTGGCTCATTGAGTTATGGACTCCGGCGTATAGCCTTAGAGCTTATTTTAGAGTTTTATATGTTTCTATTTAATGCAGGGATTTATTGTAAGGCTTGTAGCCAGGGAAATGGCCAGTTTTTAGGCGAAACTTTGTCCGTTTTGCTCCAGAATTTAAATAGGAAATAGGCAATTGGTAAAGCTTCTAGCCCTAGGGGTTGGGGGCGTTACACACACACACACACACACACACACACACACACACACACACACACACACACACACACATACACATACATACATATATATATATATATATATATATATATATATATATATATATATATATATATATATATATATATATATATATATATATATATGTGTGTGTGTATGTGTGCGTGCGTATGTGTGTGTATATATATACATGTATATATATACATATATACACAAATATATGTATATATACACTTATATATATAAATATATATACATATATATATATGTAGATATATATGTGTATACTATATATAATATATATATATATATATATATATATCTATATATATATATATATATATATACACACATATATATATATATGGTGTGTGTCTATATATATATATATATATATATATATATATATAGATATATATATATATATATATACACACGTGTGTATATACATATATATATATATATATATATATATATATATATATATTATATATATATATATATATACACACACACACATATATACACACACATATGTGTGTGTGTGTGTGTGTATATATATATATATATATATATATATATATATATATATATACATATATAGATATATATATATATATATATATATATATATATATATATATATATATATATATATATATATATATATATATATATATATATATATATATATATATGTATCTATGTATATATATATATATATATATATATATATATATATATATATATATATATATTGCATACAGAAAGGTAATTCATTGAACCAAAAAATAGATATTTACGCCCTAAAGAGCCCTAGGATGACCCTAGTCTCATCTGTCTGTTGAGTATGAAGTCTATACATGTATTATAATTGTGTTTGTAATGGTGTAAGTGGAGAATTCTTTAGGTAATATGTTCCCTTGCTTCATGCGAGATCTGCTGTGGGGGGAGTGTCTGGTTTTTGAACACTGAATGATTTCTGGCTTCCAGATGTTACATGTAACTGCATTAATCAGTGCATATATCGTCCCTCTGATCTTCCTGGATTACTTCAGTTTAGTGAGGGATTTAAGGCAAAGTTTCATCCCTGTCATTTCAAGTTTAATTCCCCATTCCTATTGGAAGTCATCCTAGATTGCTGCTGCATATTGACATTCAAAGAACAAGTGCTTTTGTGTCTCATCTTTTTGATGGTAGAACTTGCACTCCATGGATTGGAGCTCAGTGTATCTTCCAACCCTTGAAAGCACTAGTAGTCTTTGATGCATGAACATCCATGCAGTAAAAGAATGCATGGGAAGGTTTGCTCTTGTCCAGACAAGATTTGTCCATGAGGGTTTTGCTATATTTTGCATAAGCCATTGATATCCTTCCTTCACTCTGTAATCTCTTTTTGGGTATGCCCTGAATTTTGCTTTCACTTGCTGTAGTTTCTTCTAGTACCAGCTTGTATCTCCTTTTGGGTAGTAGTTTCACCAATCCTTCCCCTTCAGATATCTCCCATGTATCCATTGAACCCACAGAATGTCCTTCTTCTTTGCAATAGCCCAAATCAGTTTTGCAACACATGCAATATTCCATTGGTTGAGGTTCTTCACCCCTAAACCTCCCTGCTTTTTGGGTTGACAAATTGTGTCCCATGAGATCTATGGGGCTTTTTTATATATAGCATCCCCCCCCTCCCCACAAGAAGTTCCTGCACACTTTGATAACTTGGTTCACTACTTCTTGTGGGATAATGAAAATCTGTGCCCAGTAGCTATACATCCCAAATAAGACTGTATTCACTAAAACCACCCTTCCTGCATATGAAATGTGTCTTGTTGTTCATGATAGGATTCTAGCTGTAATCTTCTCAACAAAAAGTCTACATTCCACCTTTGTCAATCTACTTGCAGTGATGGGCATGCCTAGGTATTTGAAAGGAAGTTTACCTTCTGCAAAACCTGTTACCTCTAGGCATTCCTTCTGCACGGTTATGCATTCACCCCCAAAGATAATTTGTGATCTATCTAGATTAGCTTTTAGACCTGTATAGCTTGTAAACACTTTAAAAGCCTCCATCAAGAGCTTAACTATAGTGGGCTTTGCTTTGCAGAAGATGATAAGTCATCTGCAAACAAGAGGTGTGTCAGCCCTATTGGCTTGTAGTGGGGATGGAACTCAAACTCTTCTTGTGCACTAGCCTGCTTGAAAAGCCTAGACAGATACTCCATGGTGAGAACAAATAGTAATGGGGAAAGGCTGTCCCCCTACTTCAACCCTCTTTGAACTTTAAATTTGTGTCCCTGTTGTCCATTTATATTGATTGCAAATTGGACTGAAGTAATACAGGACATAACCCATTTTATGAACAAAGGGGGGAATTTGAGTGCAGTGAGTAGGTCATGTATGAATTCCCAATGGACTGAATCAAAAGCTTTATGGAGATCCACCTTCATGATGCACCTATAAGATATATGGTTCCTGTTATAGCCCCTAACTAGGTCTTGACATAGCAGTACATTAAACAGAAGCTCTCTCCCCTAGACAAATGCTCCCTGCCCTGCATTCACTAGCTCAGGAGTACCTCTTTCAGCCTCTTGCATAGTAATTTTATGATGCATTTATATATTACATTGCAGCAAGATATAGGCCTAAAGTCCTTTGCTCTTTCAGGGTTGATGATTTTGGGTATCAGTACTAGTTTTGTCTCCCTATAAAACTTAGGCAAGTCCCCTTTCAAAAAGAACTCTTTGACTGCTTAACACACTAAATTCCCTATACAATCCCAGACTTCTTTATAGAATCCACTAGTAAAACCATCAGGCCCAGGTGATTTGTGATTAGGGATGGAAAAGAGTGCTTGTTTGATGTCATTATCAGTAAACGGATGGTATAGTTATATTTGCTGCTCAATACTCAAGTACTTCCCTTGATTGAGGACTTAGTGATCAATAATTGTTCTATGATTCTCTTTTTCCCCCAATAAACCCTAGTAAAAAGTGGCCATGACTTCAGCCACATTATCAAAACCCTATACCCATTGGTCATTATGATCTCTTAGGGTATAGATGTATGCCATTGCTTTCCATTGTTTGATTCTAGACATGAAGAATCTTGAGCATTCATCTCCATAAGCTATCTAGTCAGCCTTGCCTTGCTGTTTAAGAAGAGAAATTGCAGAGTGAGTGATGCTGACATAATGATCTCTGCACTTGATTTCCTTCTGTAATAGGTCCCTATTGACAAGGTCTTGATGTAACTGTGTTTGGATAGTGGTGAGTTCCTCCCTTGCCTTTGCTTGTTGAGTATATATGTCAGCATATCTAGATCTGTTTAGTTGTTTCAGTGGATACCTCAGTTTGCATAGCATTGCTTTCAGGGCTCCTAAACATGTGTGTGATTGCTGCTGTTGCATGCTGTTTAGGATTATGGCTTTGAAAGTTTCATCTTTAGCCCACATATCACAGAATTAGAAGCTACTTTTTGGCTTTGGGCAAGAAGGAAGACTCAAGGCAATGGGGGAGTGGTCAGATAGACCTTGAGCCAGATAGTGTACATGAGTAAAGTCAAAGGAATCATGCCAAAAATTATTGTAAAATGCCCTATCAATCCTAGACCAAATAGTTTTGTTGGTCTAAGTGAAAAAAGCACATGTGTGATGGAATTCATGCAGCCCATATTAGAGAAGGCAGTCTGTATAGTCAGTAATTTCTCCCTCAGTCACTTTTACTCCTCCTATTCTGTCCCCAGGATGTAACACTGCATTGAAGTCACCTAGAACACACCAAGGGGCATCATCTACAGTACATGTAGTGCTTCTCAGTGAATCCCATAATAGCTATCTTTGTTCCTCCAGATGCCTACCATAAACATAAGTTAGGTAAAATTTCTTAGATGTGAGTATTGTATGACCTCACCATGGATGACTTGGTCACTAATCTGGAGTGTCTTGAAACTGTACTTGGATGGGTGCCAGCTAACTATAATTCTGCCGCTTTCAGTATGTGTAGCATTATGATCCCATTGCCACTGATTACATATTTTCCTCATCACATAGCCAACCTTCTGTAGTTGGACTTTGGTCTCTATAAAGCCTATCAAACCAACTTGCTGCTGAGATAGGAAGATTCTTAAATCTTCCTGTTTTGTGGGGCCATTCATGCCCCTTACATTCCAGCTAAATATTTTAGCCATTTAGGGATATGCGCTCCATCCCCATCTTTTCTCTTCTTTCAGGCACCTCCCTTTCTAGCAATGTCTGAAATGACTTAGCAATTGGTACTGTGTAATCCATCCTTATGTTGTTCTATTAAGTACAGGATGGATTCTCCTTGGTATTCCCTCTGGTTACTATCTGAAAATCATGTTCCTCTCCTTTTTCAGCATCAGTTATTTGCTGTATGGGGCCTTGTGTATGAGCTTGTGGCTACTGAGTAATTTGAGATGATGTGTTGTTTTCAACCCTCTATTCTTTCTTGTGTTGTTCCTTCTTCCTACATGAGTCCTGTGTGTGCCCAAACATCCTGCAATGATCACATTTGAATGGAAACCATTCATAAACAACCCTCTGTCTAATCAAAACATCCTTCTCATTGGCAAATTCAATAAGTTCTGGGTACTGGCCATCAACAGGCATCTCTACCAAGATTCTAGCATATCTCAACATTGAATTCTCCTTTATATATTTGTCTGTCTTTAGGGGAATTCCCAATAAACTTCCCAATTTACTTAGGCTCTGGCCACCCCAGTATTTGATGTCCAATTCTAGAAGTTGAATCCAGATTGGCAGGGTGGCAATTTTGTATATTGATATCCAGTTCAGGGTGCCATGGTTTAACAATAAATGGTTTGTGGTCAAAATGGTACAGGCCCTTTGTGTGCCATCGTCTCTGCAGCATGAGCTTCTCAAAATTTCACAAGGTAGAGGCCTTTCTTGACTAGCAATACCTTGTCAATGGCAATAGCACTCCAAAGTCTTCGCACAAATCCATTAATTACCTCGACTGGGGGATTAGCCCCAAGCACACAGTAAACAACTACATTCTGCCAGTATGCAACCTCTTCCTCAATGTCCTCCCCAACTATTTTAGCACATTTAATTCCATTGAAATCTGAAATAGGAACAAAATCTAAAGCTGTACCTTCGTTTGGATCCACCATAGAAGCATACGAAGAGAAGGGTCTTGGCATGCTCTCTGACCTCCTTTGTACTATTTCATTCCTTTCTTCCTCAGCCCGTGGGGGTAATTCAGGATTATGCCGATCAATTGTGATGGGGGAGTTCCCAGGAGGATGCTCCTCTTCTTCCAGCAGCTGTGGTTGAACTCGAGGTCAGCCTTTCCTTCCACCTCTGGCCATGGCGCCCAGATCGCCTGGGTTTATTTTTACAATAGTAAATGAGCCCAGCCCATCAGACCCCTATCTCAAGGGAACCCAATGGGTCTTAACAGACCAAGGGGAAAGGGGTACCAAAACCCAAGCAAACTGCTCAGAAACCCAGCCCAACCGCAAAGCTTCGTGCACAAAGCACAGCATGTGCGTCCCCCCCCCCGAGTCGAACCCGGGTGGGGAGCGTGGGGGAAGGTAGCAGTGGCCAACTAGGCCAACTGCTCTTCGGTGTACATACATATATATATATATATATATATATATTATATATATATATATATATATATCTATATATATATATATATCTATATATATGTATATATATCTATATATATATATATACATACATATATATATTATATTATATATATATATATATATATATTTATATATATATCATACACATATATACATATATATATATTTATACATATGTATATACATATACATACATATATATACATCTATATAAATATACATATACATACATACATACATACATATATATATATATATTATATATATATATATATATATATATATATATATATATAATATATATATATATATATATATATATATATATATATATATATATATATATATATATCACACACACACACACTTATATATATATATATATATATATATATATATATATATATATATATATATATATATATATATATATATATATATATATATATATATATATATACATACACAGTTCGATAGTTTAATTTAGTCATTTCCCGAGTACGATTAGGTTGTCAGCCTTAGAAATAGTTCGATGTTTAACAAATCGAACCTTTATATATTTTGAAATGAATAGTTAATAGAAGGTCGTATTAACAATTTAGGTTTAGAGTTAGGAATATGAACTAGACTAACGGTACCAATTATTGAATATCTTGAGATAAAAAAAAAGAAAAAGAGTAAAAAAGGGCAAAGCCCCTTTCTCGTTCTCCTTCTTTGGCATGAAAACATGCTAGAGGAGGGGGGAGCTTTGCTGCTCCCATCCCCATCACCCCTGACCACCACGCATAGAGAGAGAGAGAGAGAGAGAAAGAGAGTGTGTCGGTGAGTAGGTCGGCAGCAGGCGCAACGGTGGCCGGCCAGTCGTGGCATCGGCACCAACAGGCTTGGAACGAGGGTTACGCGTGGTTTAAGGGTTAGGGTTTTGAAAACCCGAGCACCACACCACCGCGAGCCCTGAGCCCGACCACCAGAGAGAGAGAAGGAGAGGGTGCTGGTGACCGAGCGGCGGTCAGACGTGTCTCCGGCGATGAGGGAGGTCCAATAGGGAGCTAAAAACGAGGATGGACGGACCATTTCGAAGATGATGTCGAGCAGCAAATTAGAAGTTGAATTCTCAGGTTCCTAAACGTCCACTGCAGTAACCAAAAAGTCCTTCAAACAAGCCCTTAGCTTGGATCGAGGTGGGTGTTTTTCGCCGCCTAAATTAGTATTAATTTCAAAACATTTTAACCCTTAGGATGACATGTATGTTAGTTTGAGGTTGAATAGGCTGGCTGAATGTTCTATTCGATTGTATATGCGTGCACGTGTAGTTTAACATGTTCGAATGAATTTAGGCCTAGATTATGCATGTTGAATTAGTTAACTCATGTTTGAATCGATGCTTGCTTAGTTAATTGATTCATGTTTAAAAGTAGCCTTTGTAACGACTAAGCATGCTTTAAATCAATGTATGTTAAGCTACTTGATTCATATTTAAGGGTAGTTTTTGAACCAACCTAAATGTGCTTTAAGCCGATGTATGTTGCACTACTTGATTCATGCTTAAAGGGAGCTTTTGAAACAAACTAAACATGCCTTGAACCGATGTATGCTAAACTAATTAATTCATGCTTAAAAAGTAGTCTTTGAAACGTCCAAGTATGTCTTAAGTTGGTGCATGATAGGTTGGCTAGTTCATGCTTTAAAAATGACGTGAATATGGCATGGAAAGTATATCCTAATTGCGAGTTATGAATGCTAGTTAGCTTTATGCCTTGTTAGTTCGCTTCAGTCCATTGAGTATTTGTTTAAGCTAACGAGATATGAATGCTATACATGACATATTACTCCGCCGGATAGATGCTGAATCCTCGATAAGTTATATGTCACTATTATGCATTTCTTTATGAATTTTACGATGACATGCTATGGTTACGAAATTGAAACCAAGTTGGTAGTTGGATGGCTTGAGGTTGAATTAAAGAGAGTTTTCGAGGTTCTTTGTGGTCGGTGCTATGTAAGGAGGAAGCCTGGGTTATGATTAACCGCAATCGTGTGGATTGCGAGGTCATGTGTGGCTCATTCGGTTAAGTTGAATTATGAAGCTTCTGAATGCATTACATGTGCACGCCTACCCTTTTTATGCCAGTGAGCTTGATTATTTGCATAACGGTGAGTTTTGAAAAAGAAGGATTTCATGTTTTAAAATAACAGTAGCCATAATTATTAATGCATGATGGCCTATTTTAACTAAACGAATATAGTTTGGGGAGTGAACTCACTTGAAGGGAGGAATCCCTAAAGAGTTTTACAAAGACATGAGTTGTATGATAAAAGATTTCGCTGTAAGAAATAGCAAAGTTACTAGTCATTATGACCATATGCTTTAAATAGCTAAGATAAGTGCTTAGGGGCAATAAGATGGGAGTGAACCTGCTTAAATGGGGGAATGCCTAGCCTAGGGAGTAATCTCAGTAGTGGGATGCCCTAGAGACCCTGACGAGGGTTAAGGTCCAAAAGTTAGTTGCCATCTCGGGAGTAAGAGCTTAGCGTGAGTTAATCTGACTGGGATTGAGTGTAGATCTCTCCCAACTAGCACTTTATGATGATCTTATGCCCAGAGTATTTTCATAGCAAATAAGAAAAGCAATTGGCATTTCGCCATTTTTAAGTATTTTAGAAAGAAAGAAAGTTTTTAAGGGCCATTAAGAGGCCAGTTCGAATGAAATTCGAACAGTTTTTAAGGGTCATTAGAGGACAACTATGAAAGAGCTTCTTTTTAAAGAATGTGAGCCTTAAGAGGCTAAGAGAAAGTTTTTATAAGGCTCAAGAGGCTAAATGAAGTGTTTTCAATAAAAAGAAAGAAAGCTTCCAGTGCATAACTTGTGCATATCTTATGAATGAGATCTAAGTAAAGTATGTTATGAAAAAAAGCATTATGTGCATATTCCAAGCATAACTTATGAATGAGATGCTAGGTAAAGTACGATTATGAAGAAGAAAGCCTTGTGAGCATATTTAATGCATACCCTATGAATGAGATTTGAATGAGATTTAAAATGTGTGTGTCCTATGCATATCTTATTAATGAAATACCAAGTAAAGTAGGGCTATGAAAAGAAGGCTTTACGTGCATGTTCCATGCACATCTTATGAATGAAATGCCAAGCCGAGTATGTTTATGAGAAGAGATAGCCTTATGTGCACATCGTATGAATGAGATTTCATGCATAGTTTGAATGGAATGCTAAGTAACAATTTATGAAAAAGAAAGATCCCTTTGCCTAATCTATGAAAGAAAGTTCTGTGCTTAACCCTCGTTGCTTGCTTATATGTTTAAGTGCTTGTTAGTAAAGAAATTTGATCATTTAGGGACCTAGAAATGGATTTGAGTGGCTAGAATGGGGTTTATGGGTAGTGATCCGTCCTTGGCGACTATGATTGCCTAATATGATAGTAATACATTAAAACATGATATATGACTATTAAAGGTATTACTGCCTACAATGGTTTTGGTTTTAAGGGGTCGGGGAATACTCACTGAGCATGTGGTTGCTCATCCCATTACTCTTTCCCCTTTCCCCAGGTTTTCTTTATGATAGGCCGAAGTCGAGTCAGTTAAGTCGAAATGGAAGTGCACGTGCTTAAAGTGGAGTCAAGTGTGCCCGCAGTGAAGTAGTCTTGCTGCCTGATGAGATTATGGAATGTATTTTTAGTTTGGAAATGTTTGTAAACAAGTATTCTATTTCATGTAGTGCATTTGGTTTAGGAGTCACTCCGCATGGCCATGTAAGCCAACCATCTAGTCTGTCAGTTGTCTTTTTACCTGAAATTAATTAGTTTTTGAGAAGTAACCCCAGCACTTCGGTTATGTGAACTGTTGAGATGTGTTTTCCATTTCTTCTTCATTAATGAACTATATTGTTTGATGTACTTCGAGCAAATTACTCGTTGAGTTATAAACTCCGACGTGTAGCCATTGAGCTTATTTTAGAATGTCTTACACTTCCGTTGATTGCACGGGTTTATTATAAGGCTTTTATCCTGAAAACGGTCAGTTTTTAGGGGAAATTATGTCCATTTCGCCCCAGAAATTAAGTTGGATTTAAGAAAAACGTAATGCTCTGGCTCTAGGGGCTGGGGGTGTTACAGGATGGTATCAGAGCATGGTCCTGCAACCATAGGCCGCGACCTAAGTCTTGCACTTCATATAGTCGCCTAGAAACACGTTGTGATATTGTGACATATGGTGTGCTTTGTGTACAAGTGTGCCTTATAGCTTGGCCATTTGCAACATATGTGTGGCTCGAATAGGTTGATTGACAAAAAGGGGCAACTTATGTGATAGTGTAGGAGTTAAGTAGCTACCCCACCTTTAGGTGACGTTTTGAGTGCTCCATTAGTGCAATAGGTTCCTAATGTGCTAATTGATTTTACAGATTGACTTTTATGTGATCCGGTTAAGCCAATCGGATAAGTGTGAGTTAGAATATGAGCCCAATTCACTTACATGTTAGAATATGAGTGTTAGAATATGAGCCCAATTCACTTACATGTTTTTGTGTAAGCTAAAGGACGATTCGAATGGTAAATGTTTTATCCGTGCACGCTGATAGGATGATCGATAGTTAAAACACGTTGATTTAAACTCAAACGACTGATAATGTTTTAACTCCAAGCCCATTTTTGCCCCTTAAGTACGATTTGCTCCTTGAGCCTGATAATAGAGTGAGCAGGCGCACTCAATGGTTGGTAGGAAAAGAGCTAGAAGCAGTTGAACCATTCTCCTATTAAAAACAAAGAGACTCGAAATACATAAGCTATTTTTCATCTTTGAAACTCAAGATTTTGAGATGTTAATGCCGTTTTGAGTGTCGACTCAAGTTTTACTTTACACCGAAGGACTAGCTTTCCATTAGTGATGATGAGTGAGTTTAGGTTCACATGTACGTGTCCTTATGTGTGTCAGAATGTTGCTTATAAATGTGTACGTGCTAAGATGCGTACATCAATGGAGTCGTTCGTAATGGATTAGGAAAGGAATGATTGGAGATTAGTTGCTGTGATTAATAATCCTACTAAATGATACCTTCTATTTTTGAATTCTAAATTCCTT
Source organism: Carnegiea gigantea (assembly GCA_029747015.1). Classification (NCBI taxonomy): domain Eukaryota; kingdom Viridiplantae; phylum Streptophyta; class Magnoliopsida; order Caryophyllales; family Cactaceae; genus Carnegiea; species Carnegiea gigantea. The sequence goes on along the minus strand of JAKOGI010003268.1, from coordinate 6,306 downwards.
GAGTATATTAGGGGGCTACTTTTGTATGCATGCTTGAAAGACTAAATGCTAGTGGTAGAATCTTGGGAACATTGTGTAAATGTGCCTGCCGTTTCCCTCCTTTGCCATTATTGCCTAAACAGTGCATTACTCGCTTTGATTATGCAAATTGTCATTCGGGAATGGGGTGACGATGTTTTGGTTGGAATGAACCCTGATACACCTAGAAAGCGCAAGGGAGAAAGGGCCTAGTAGACTTTGGAATTGTACATAATGGATGATGCCTACTAAGGTAAGCGACCTATAATAAGACTCTTATGATCACCGGCAGGATAGGTGTACCACATAAGACCTTAACGCGTACCTAGAAGACCATTAATGTCAACCATACTCAAATAATCCTAGCCTGCTGGACACCAATCTTTCCTAAATTAGATGGGGTTTAGGGCATGCCGTTGACCATAGGTTGCAAAGGGGGATTGTATGCATATATACACGTCTAGGTGTTCTTTCTATGTGACAACCCGTAGGTCTGCATATCTTAAAGATTTATTATGGCATCATGTGCTATGTGAGACCATAAGAGTATCCATAGATAGGACTACTGTATGTGGCCATCGATGTGTTTATGATCAAATGCCAACAAAATGAGTTTCGGCAATTGTTTAGCTAGAATTTGATTAAACATGTAACTGTACTAGTTAGAGCGATTTGATTTATGCAGTGAGTTACACAACATGACTCTTAAATCATCATGTACAGCCCATCAATACTGTTTCCTCATGTTATAGTTGGATTAGTTGAACTCGATGTATGTAATGCGTGACTAGATAACAAGAGAGCCACATCTGCATGACTCACGTCTATAGATGTAAGTATCTCATGTGTAAGAAAGTAGCATGATAGAGCATTCAGGGTCATGTCATCACAGATATGGACACTCACGTCTATTATACGCGGTGATTAATGCATCATAGGAATTGGATCATGACTAGTTATGTGTTTTATAAATAAGTTGTTGCACTTCTTGGTGTTTGCTTGACTGGAGTCTAGTCTGGTATGTGATTTGATTATCTAGATGAATTAAGTTTCGTAATTCATGACATGACATGACCTCTGACTCGTTATTTGTATTCCGTGAATTCTATAATTCTATGTAATAGCTGAATAACTGCATACACACATGTTTAAATGCATGTTAGGACGACCCTAGAAACCTGCATTCATATATCCTTGCCCTTACATAGTTCAGAGTAGCGCAGCGGAAGCATGTAGGCCTATAAGCCATAGGCCCAGGATTCGTCTGGGAGCATAACCATTCATTTGTATGAATCCATGACTTAAGAGATGATTAGTCCCAAATAGGGACTTTAGGGAAAGTCTCCCTACTATCAAAACCATCGACTTACACTCTTGCATTAGCACTTTCTTTTCAAGTTAATCTTATCGACAAGTTATGCCAGTCCATGTTATTCGCGATTCTTGATCTTCAGTGCTCTATTGTTAGCCCTGCGTGATGTGAATGTGGTCTTGAATTCTACTTGAGGTTCCTTCATTGCCAATATGCCGTAATTTGATGTCTCTGTTATCTTAGTGTGATGTCGTAACTTTCTAGTAAATGCTTTACCCTTAGATTGACCTAATATCTTCATGTTTTAGAATGAGCCTGATTAAGTTAACCCCTTTATATGACTTTAGCATGTCCTGTCTAAGTTGCCATGAATGCAAGGCCTAAAGGATTGTTGTGATCGATGTATAAACATAGGAATATTAGTTGCGCATGCTTCCATTTTGGAATTGCTTGCTATATGCGCATTAGACGGCTTCATGTTGCTTATAATTCCTAGGCCTAAGAATGCTGAATTGCTAATATTATGCGATACCGTTGTGCCTAAGTGATGCTGCGTGGTGCTATGTGATGTTCTTATTACTCTAATGTGTGATAGGGATCTCCCTGGTAGTCATTATGATTCTAAAAGTGACTTGAATTCATGTTTTAGAAGGAGACTACTAGTATATGACCTTGAGATGTTATTGTCCCAATTATCATACCTTTACATGCCCACTTATAGATGCATATACATAGAGTTGTTGTCTACCGTGCGATTTGAGCTTAGATGATTGAAAATCTATGTTCCTTTTCAAAAACAAGTTTAGTATGGTTTTCTATGCCAACCCATTTACCCCTCTTCGATGCGATCTGCCCTCGGCACCTAATTAGAGTGAGTAGATGCATGAAGAGGATTTGCGAGGAGGAGACTGGATATCATAAGCCTTTTATCGATTTGAATTATTTGTAATACAATATTTTGAATTTTCATACGAGTTGTGTATATTGTGATATGTGTGTGCGCACCTTTGATACGACAGAACTTAGCTTTAGAATTTCGAGGATGAAATTCTTTTAAGGGGGGAAGAATGTATGACCTGCGTTCCTTATTTTTACGTTAAAGATGACTGTCTTGCCTTCTACGTTATAAAATTCTTATTTTTAGAAACTATACGAGTTAAATTATTACTAATGTGCTTATGTGAACGATAATTTTATTAAAAAGAATTATTATTGCTAATATTGATTTTAAAGTTAATTCGTGCTATTTGTGCCTCTAAATTGTACCGACAGTTTAATTTAGTTGTTTTCCGAGTACTATTAGGTTGTCCGCCTTAGAAGTAGTTCGATGTTTAATAAATCAAACCTTTGTATATTTGGCAATGAATAGTTGATAGAAGGTCGTATTAACAGATTCAGCTTTAGAGTTCGAGATACGAACTAGACTAGTAGTATCAATTATTGAACAACTTGAGACCAAAAAAAAAAAAAAAGAGTAAAAAGGGGCAAAGCCCCTTTCTCCTTCTCCTTCTTTGGCATGAAAACACGACAGAGGAGGGGGGAGCTCCACTGCTCCCAGCCCGGTGACCCCCGACCACCATGCACACAGAGAGAGAGGGAGAGAGTCAGTGAGCTGGTCGGTAGCAGACGCGACGGTGGCCAGCCAGTCATGGCATCAGCACTAACAGGCTCAGGACGAGGGTCACGCACGGGTCTGAGGGTCAGGGTTTTGAAAACCCCTGCACCACACCACCGCGACCCCTGAACCCGACCACCAGAGAGAGAGAAAGAGAGAAGGAGAGGGCGCTGGTGACCGAGTGGCAATTGGACGTGTCTCCGGTGAGAGGGAGGTCCGATAGGGAGCTAAAAACGGGGCTGGACGGAACGGTTCGAAGATGATGTCAAGCAGCAAATTAGAAGTCGAATTCTCAGGTCCCTAAATGTCCACAGCAGCACCCAAAAAGTCCTTCAAACGACCCCTTAGCGTGGATTGAGGTGGGTGTTGCTCGCCTCCTAAATTAGTATTAATTTCGAAATGTTTTAACCCTTAGGATGAGATGCATGTTAGTTTGAGGTTGAATAGGCTAGCTGAATGTTCCGTTCGATTGAATATGCGTGCATGTGTAGTTTAACATATTCGACTAATTTTAGGCCTAAATTATGCATGTTGAATTAGTTAACTCATGTTTGAATTGGTGCTTGCTAAGTTAATTGATTCATGTTTAAAAGTAGCATTTGTAACGACTAAGCATGCTTTAAATCAATGCATGTTAAGCTAATTTATTCATGTTTAAGGGTAGCTTTTGAATCGACCTGAATGTGCTTTAAGCTAATGTATGTTGCATTATTTGATTCATGCGTAAAGGTAGCTTTTGAAACAAACTAAACATGCCTTGAACCGATGTATCCTAAACTAATTGATTCATGCTTAAAAAGTAGTCTTTGAAACGTCCAAGCATGTCTTAAGTTGGTACATGACAGGTTGGCTAGTTCATGCTTTGAAAATGACGTGAATATGGGATGGAAAGTATATCCTAATTGCGAGTTGTGAATGCTAGTTAGCTTCATGCCTTGTTAGTTCGCTTTAGTCCATTCAGTATTTGTTTAAGCTAATCAGATATGAATGTTCTACATGCCGTATTACTCCGCTAGGTAGATGCTGAATCCTCGGTAAGTTATATGTCGCTATTATGCATTTCTTTGTGAATTTTACGATGACATGCTATGGCTACGAAATTGAAACCAAGTTGGTAGTTGGATGGCTTGAGGTTGAATTAAAGAGAGTTTTCGAGGTTCTTTGTGGTCGGTGCTATGTAAGGAGGAAGCCTGGGTTGTGATTAACTGCAATCGTGTAGATTGCGAGGTCATGTGTGGCTCATTCTATTAAGTTGAATTATGAAGCTTCTGAAAGCGTTACATGTGCACCCCTACCGTTTTTATGCCAGTGAGCTTGATTATTTGCATACCGGTGAGTTTTGAAAAAGAAGGATTTCATGTTTTAAAATAACAGTAGCCATAATTATTAATGCATGATGGCCTATTTTAACTAAACGAATATAGTTTGGGGAGTGAACTCACTTGAAGGGAGGAATCCCTAAAGAGTTTTACAAAGACGTGAGTTGTATGATAAAAGATTTCGCTGTAAGAAATAGCAAAGTTACTAGTCATTATGACCATATGCTTTAAATGGCTAAGATAAGTGCTTAGGGGCAATAAGATGGGAGTGAACCTGCTTAAACGGGGGGATCCCTAGCCTAGGGAGTAATCTCAGTAGTGGGATGCCCTAGAGACCCTGACGAGGGTTAAGGTTCAAAAGTTAGTTGCCATCTCGGGAGTAAGAGCTTAGCGTGAGTTAATCTGGCTGGGATTGAGTGTAGATCTCTCCCAACCAGCACTTTATGATGATCTTATACCCAGAGTATTTTCATAGTAAATGAGAAAAGCAGTTGGCGTTTCGCCATTTTTAAGTATTTTAGAAAGAAAGAAAGTTTTTAAGGGCCATTAAAAGGCCAGTTTGAATGAGATTCGAACAGTTTTTTAGGGTCGTTAGAGGACCATTATAAAAGAGATTCTTTTTAAAGAATATGAGCCTTAAGAGGCTAAGAGAAGAGTTTTTATGAGTTTCAAGAGGTTAAATGAAGTATTTTCAATAAAAAGAAAGTAAGCTTCCTATGCATAACTTGTGCATATCTTATAAATGAGATCTAAGTAAAGTATGTTATGACAAAGAAAGCGCTATGTGCATATTCCAAGCATAATATATGAATAAGATGCTAAGTAAAGCACAATTATGAAAAAGATAGCCTTGTGACCATATTCCATGTATACCTTATCAATGAGATTTGAATGAGATTTGAAATGTGTGTGTCCTATGCATATCTTATGAATGAAATGCCAAGTAAAGTATGATTATGGAAAGAAAGCTTTACATGCATGTTCCATGCATATCTTATGAATGAAATGCCAAGCGAAGTATGTTTATGAAAAGAAATAGCCTTTTCTGCACATCGTATGAATGAGGTTTCATGCATAGTTTGAATGGAATGCTAAGTAAGTATGTTATGAAAAAGAAAGATCGTTGTGCCTAATCTGTGAAAGAAAGTTCTGTACCTAGCCCTCGTTGCTTTCTTATATGTTTAAGTGCTTATTAGAAAAGAAATTTGGTCATTCAGGGGCCTAGAAATGGATTTGAGTGGCTATAGTGAGGTTCACGGGTAGTGATCTGTCCTTGGGGACTATAATTGCCTAATATGATAGTAGTACATTAAAATGTGATATGTGACTATTAAGGGTATCACTGCCTGCAACGCTTTTGGTTTTAAGGGGTCAGGGAATACTCACTAAGTGTGTGGTTGCTCATCCGATTACTCTTTCCCCTCTTTCCCTAGGTTTTCTTTGTGACAGGCCGAAGTTGAGTTAGTTAAGCTGAAATGGAAGTACCCTTGCTTAAAGGGGAGTCAAGTGTGCCTGCAGTGAAGTAGTCTTGCTGCCTGATGAGGGTATAGAATGTATTGTTAGTTTGTAAATGTTTGTAAACAAGTATTCTAGTTCATGTAGTGCATTTGGTTTAGGAATCGCTCTGTATGGCTATGTGAGCCAACCATCTAATCCGTCAGCTGTCTTTTTAGCTGAAGCTAATTATGTTTTGAGATGTAACCCCAATACTTTGGTTGTGTGAACCATTGAGATGTGTTTTCCATTTCTTCTTCATTAATGACTCATATTGCTTGATGTACCCTAAGCAAATTGCTCGTTGAGTTATAAACTTCGGCACGTAGCCGTTGCGCTTATTTTAGAATGTCCTATGCTACCGTTGACTGCAGGGGTTTATCGTACAGCTTTTAGCTTGGAAACGTTCAGTTTTTAGAATAAATTCTGTCCGTGTCGCCCCAGAAATTAAGCAGGATTTAAGAAAAATGTAATGCTCCTGGGCCTAGGGGTTGGGAGTGTTACATATACATATATATATATATATATATATATATATATATATATAT
>JAKOGI010003267.1:2500-57500 GCA_029747015.1 Carnegiea gigantea | reverse complement strand
CATTATGTAATATATATAGATAATCATATATATATATATCTATTATATATATAGATAGATATATAGGTATATATATATGTATATGTATATATATATATATATATAAATACTATATATATATATATGCTATATGTCATGCATATATATTATATATATAATCTATATATATATAGATATATATATTATATATTATGGATGCATAATATTTGTATATATCCATACTATGCATACAGTATCTATATACATATATATAATATATATGTATAGATATATATATATATAGATATATATTTATATCGCATTATATATGTATGTATATATCAATGTGTGTAAATATGATATAGATATGTATATGTAGTGTTATACATATATACATATATATATATGTCGTTCTATATATATATAGATATATATAATATATATATATCTATATATATAATATATATATATATATATATATACATACATATATAGACATGCATATCGATAGTTTAATTTGGTCGTTGTTCGATTTATTTAGTCGTAGCCCGAATGTGAGTACATTGTTGACCTTAGAATTAGCTTCGAGGTTTATTAAAATCGAACCTTGACGTATTTGGGAACGAATGATCGATGAGCGATTATGTTAATGATTGGGTTTATAATAAGAGGTACGAGATTGGACTAATAATTTTAGTTGATTGAGTTATTAACCAAAACAAAAAAAAAAGAAGCAATAAGGGGCTGAAGCCCCTTTCTCTTTCACGGGGGGGGGGAGAGACCACGACAGGGGGGGTTCTCAAACCCCAGCCCCGACGACCCATGCCACCAGCAGAGAAGAAAAAAAGAGAGAGAGAGAGAGGGAGAGAGAAGTGGGGCCAACGGTACATCGCTGCGACGCCGGCGCCTACTCGACCACCGCCACTCCCAGCCGCCATCTCTAGCTGCAGCCACCGCAACGGGGACCCATGAAAGAACAGAGAGAGACAGATCAAGCAAAAGAGAGAGAAGCAGGGGGTCCGAGCTACCTGCTGTCGGCGACTGGCACAACCAAGGTCGGCGAACCGACGGTGGTGGAGCCCGGTTCCAGCGACCACTTGAAACAACAGGAACAGTAGCAGAATCAGACTTGGGATGGACTGATTCGGGGTCTGTGTTAAGTAGCGAATTAGGACGCTTGAAGTTCGACCTCAACCTTGCCCAATTAGCCCAGGCATTAGGTCCTTAGCTTGGATCGAGGTAGGTATTTCTCACCTCCTAAGTATTAGCAGTTTCGAAATCGTTTTAACCCTTAAGTTGCGATGCATATTAAATTTAGCTAGTTATGCCTGAAAGTGACTTCGAATCGTTAAATGTTAGTTTAGTTGTTTAATAGCTTCGAAGTGAAATGTGAACACTTAGCATCGATACATGTTTATTTAGTTAATTCATGCCTAATTAATACCTTCGAAGTGAAATGTGAATACTTAGCATCGATACATGTTTGTGTAGTTAATTCATGCTCAGTTAATAGCTTTGAAATGATATGTGAGCATCTAGAATCAATGCTTGAGTAGTTAGCTGATTCATGCCTAATTAGTAGCTTTGAATTAACATGTAAACACTTTGAATTGATGCTCGTATAGTAGTTAATCCATGCCGGAATATTAGCTTCAAAAGATCACATGAACACTTGAAATCGATGCCTATCCACATAGTTAAATTATGCTTAAATGGCTTCATTAGGCTTGAATATTAACTTCGATGTACTAAACGAATGCCTTGAATCGTAGTATGCTTAAATGGCTTCATTAGACTTGAATGGTAACTTCGATGTAATAAACGAATGCCTTGAATCCTATTATGCTTAAATGGCTTAATTAGGTTCGAATAGTAACTTCGATGTAATAAACGAATGCCTTGATTCGTATTATATTTAAGTGGTTTGTTTAGATTCGAATAATGACTTCAATGTAATAAACGAACATCTAGAATCGTATTATGTTTAAATGGCTTAATTAGGCTTGAAATGTAACCTCGAAACAATGAATGAACGCCTCAAATCGATGCTTGCCTGTTGAGTTGAATTATGCTTGCGAAGTAGCTTGGAAATAACATTCGGATGACGAAATGAGCATGTTTACCCCCTTAACCGCAATATATGAATGTAGTCGTGTTTCATGCTTAGTTGGTTTAACTTAGATTACTGAATGTTCGTTTCAAGTTAAGGTCGTATGAATGCCTCTAAGTATATAAATATATGCATGTATGGTTATAATCGTTGGTTGCAGCACACTGCTAATTGTTATTTATATGTTCGGTAAGTTAAGCATTGGTAAGTTACGTAAGTTTATATATCGCTTTCGGTATATCATGATGATTAGAATACTAAATTATGAAATTGAAACTGGGATGGTAGTTGGACAATTTGAGGTAGAACTATGAGTGGTTCGAGGACCTGTGGCCGGTTGCTATGTGAGGAGGGAGTCTGGGTTGTGATTACCGCAATCGTGTGGATTGAGAGGCCGTGTGTGGCTCATTACATTGAAATAATTTTGAAGTGCTTGAATGTAGTATGTGTGAAGCCCTCCCCTTTTATGTTAATAAGATGCATTATGCGTGTGAAGGTATTGTTTTGAGAAAGGATGTTCTCGTATTTCAAAACAATAGTAGCCATGACTATTAGCAATCAATGGCCTATTTCAGCTATACAAACTTTGTTTTGGGAGTGAACTCACTTGAGCGGGGGAATCCCTAAAGAATTTGATTAAAAAGAAAGTGCGATGTATGAAAAAGGATTTCGCTGTGAGAGGCAGCAAAACTATTAGCCGTTATGGCCCATACGCTTTCAATTGGCTAAGATAATGTGCTTCGGACAATAGCCTAGGGGATAAGTCCTCATATTAGGAGACCCTAGAAGACCCTGACGAGGGTGATGGTCTGATATGTTATATGTAGCCATCCCGGGAGTAAGAGTTTAAGCGTGAGCATTAGGTCTCACTATAGGGTTGAGAATAGATCTCATCCAATCAGCACCCTATAATGATCTTATGTCAGATGTATTTTCCTAATAAGCAAAGAAAAGCAGTTGGCATTTTGCCATTTTAAGTGTTTCGAAAGGAAAGAAAGTTTTTACGGGCCCTAAGAGGCCATATGGAATGAAATATGAAAAGCTCATAAGGGTCGTTCTACAACCAGTACAAAAAAGATTTCCTTTAATGAAAATGAGCCTCAAAGAGGCTAAAAAAACAGTTTTTATGGGCCTCAAGAGGCTAAGCAAAGTGTTTTCAAGAAAAGAAGAAAAGTTTCTGTGCATGCTCTGTGCTTTTCTTATGAATGAAATGTGAGTGGGATTTGACAAGAAGAAAGAAAGATGCTTGTGCAAATCATATGAATGAGATCTAAGTAAAGTATGCTAATGAAAATAAAGCATTATGTGAACATTCCAAGTGTAACTTATGAATGAGATGCTAAGTAAGATACAATCATGAAAAAGAAAGCCTTATGATCATATTTCATGCATACCCTATGAATGAGATTTGAATGAGACTTGACATTTGTGTGTGCCTTATGTATATCATATGAATGAAATGCCAAGAAAAGTATGATTATGAAAAGAGATAACCTTATGTGCACATCATATAAATGATGTTTCATGTATAGTTAAAATGGACTGCTAAGAACTTATGTTATAAAAAGAAAGAACCCTATGCTTAGCCCTTGATGCTTGCTTTTGTGCTTAACTGCTTATTAGTAAAGGAACTTAGTCATTGACGGGGCTAGAAATATGTTTAAGTGGTTAAAATGAAGTTTATGTTTAGTGATCCTTCCATAAGGGTTTTATAAATGACTAATATGATAGTAAAGTATAAATACGTTATATGTGACTATTAAAGATATTATTGCTTGGAATGGTTTCGGTTTTAAGGGGGTCGGGGGACACTCACTAAGCGTGTGGTTGCTCATCCCACTACTCTTTTCCCTTTTTCCCCAGGTTTTCTTTATGACAGGAAGAAGTTGAGTCAGTTATGTCAAGATAGAATCTATTCTTGCTTGCAAGGTGTCGTGTGTGCCCATTTGAAGGGATCTTACGTGTTTAATGAAGTCATGTAATGTATTCTCAGTTTGTAAATATATGTAAACCAAGTATTCTAGTTCATGTAATGCATATGGTATGAAGGTCGTTCTGTATGGCTGCATAAGCCAACCATTTAATTAGTTAGATGTCTTCTTGGTTAAAGTTAGTTATATTTTGGGATGTAAACCCCAATGCTCTGGTTGTATGAATCGTTGAGTTGTATCTTTCATTTATTCTTTATTAATGAACTATTCTATTTGGTGCACTCCGAGCGAGTGGCTCGTTGAGTTATGAACTCTGACGTGTGACTGATGAGCTTCTTTTAAATGTTTTAGGCTTCCGTTGATTTGCAGGGATTTATTGTAAGGCTTTTAGCTTGGAAACGGTCAGTTTTTAGGGGAAACTCTGCCCGTTTTGCCCCACAATTTAAGTAAGAAGTTAAGAAAGCATAATGCTCCTGGCCCTAGGGGATGGAGGTGTTACAATTAATGGTATCAGAGTAAGGTCCTGCGACCATAGGTCGCGGCCTGAGCCTTGCATCTCATATAGTTATGTGGGAATGCATTCCCGATGACGTGATGCATGCCTGCCTTGTGTGCAAATATGAGTTTTATGTGAATGTTGGCACGTCTACCTAGTTAGGTGCAACTTGAGTGAGCTGATTGGTTAGATGAAAGAACCATTTGCTAAGGTGTAGGCCGATTGGCTTGTATTCTTGTGGATAAGTTAAGTGTTAGCTCAATCGAAAGTTGTTTTACCTATATGCCTTGGTAATTTTAATCAAAAGTTTAAAGAACATATGATTTGAATTTGAATGATTAGAAAGGCCTTAACTCTAAGCCCATCTTTGCCCCTAAAAGTACGATTTGCTCTACGGGCCCCATAATGGAGTGAGCAAATGTACTCGAAGGTTGGTAGAGAGTGAGGTAGAACCAGTTAAACTATTTCCTTTTGAAAACCTAAGGACCTTGAAGGTTAAAGTCTTCTGATTAGTGAGTTAGAGTCGAGCCAAGTTTATCTTACACCGAAGGATTAGCTTTCTGTTAGTGATGATGAGGGAGTTTAGATTCACAATACGCGCCCTTATGTGTATCAAGTGTTACTTGTAAATGTGTATGTGCTAAGATGTGTACGTCGATAGAATCCTTCGTAATGGGTTAGGAAAGGAACGATGGGAAATCAGTTGTTACAATTCAGGTGATAGTTTTTAACTATTCTTCATAAAAGATTTGTTGCTAATTGTTAGTCATTTTAAGGTGCTCATGTCTGGATTGTTGTTTGACTGTGCGTTACTTCTGTGATATATTCAGTCCTCTAATAAGGTCAATTTGCATTGAATTACACACTGTTTAATATGAAAATAATTTTCTTTCCTTGGTCTTCATGTGTTCTACAATTCCTTAAGAATAATCTTTGTATAACTGAAGTTAAAAGGCACTTGACATTTATCAAAATCTCGACTTGTCTTGATTTGATTCCATATTTCGTTCAAATTTATTCAAATTGCGCATCAAATATGATTGTGACTAGAACTTGCCATTCTGACTAGAACCTGTCTTCTTTGTACTCGCTCATGCGGCTAGTCTGGCGAGCTCTTTCTAATGTTAACTTTATGTGAACCCCAACTTTGACATTTCGGCTTCCTTTGCATTGATAATGTTTACGCATGGGTTACTTGTCTGAAAATGTGTGCATATGGACTAGGATATGCATTGCTTTGTATGTTGTAAGAATTCAACCATCCTTTTCCAGGAATGTGAATACCTGCACTGATAGACCTTTATTGCATTAGAATTCTACGTTTATCTTTTTTATTGTTATTAGCTAATCATTTCAATGTCCCATTTTGCTATGCATTACGGTATTTTTGTGGATATCATTATGATCAGAGTGTTCTTATTATGTGTCCTAGGTTAGGAAGCAGTGCCCTGGTTACTCTGGTTACTAGGCCTGTAAGAAACAAAATTTAGCTTTTGATTTGATGATGCATGAAGTGTTTCCCATATATCAGCATGTAAATCTTATTTTTATATTTCTCATCCCATCCTCATAGGTTTTCTTTAATTTTCTAGAATTCCTTGGAGCTCCCTGAAGGCTTAAACATTTTGCATATTTTGTGCATGTGTGGCTTACACTCTTTTTGCTAGTTTTGCTTTTGTTGCTAGTCTAAGGAATGACATATTGGATGCATGACTAACATATATTCTAAATAATCAATTTGGTCTCATATTTCTTTATAGCTTGTGAATATAGGATTAGTGAAATGCGCTGTTTTACTATGCTAGTAATGAAAAGTCATTATTGCCTTCCCAAATGTAACGCCCCAAATTAAATATGTTTTACTGTTTATATTCTCCTTAATAAATTACTCAATTGTAATATGATAAACCCAATGAGAGGGGTGTTACCACCGTCCCAAAGGACAAGGCTTGAAGTATGTGTCCTGGAATAACATAGTTAAGCATAACCTTAACCATACACATTCACACATGATCATCCATTCACAATCAAGTGTTAACCAATGTAAGGTTTATAAACCATAGTAAGATAATTCACCATGTAATCTACATCCTCATACATTGAAGAATTCAAAATACAGCTTTAAAGTATGTATATACTGTATCACCGTTGATTTATACAAATTTCCTTGCTCAACTTATTCTCTTCCGCTACTTTGCTAGCATGAGGGCAATTCTCTAAGCATTTGCCTAAAACAAGACATGAAAAACATTTCGAACTATGAGTCGAAGCTTAGTACATGTATTCCTAAATTGTTAAATGATCATTGGAATACTGATTGGGCCTGCTTTGCAATTCATTTAAGGTCAAAATAGGGAATGAGATGAATATAAAACTGCATTGCTAATTATTATCTAATAGTGAACCACTTTATATTGTTATGATCTATGGATAGGTATACACCTGCTAAACCGATCGGGGACCTAGCCTAAAGCAGCACGGGTAACTGAAAGGCAAATGCCCTATAGATGGTGACTGACAGGGTTACTAATTAACTGATAAATCACAGTGTAAACGGATTCGTTGATGTACTTGCCAAACGTGATACTTTGATAAATGAAGTCTGATTTCTAAAGATACAGGCAACGGATGTACCTAAAGTCTTTAAAATGATATTTCACTTGATAATACTTATGCACAATGAAAACGATAGACTAGGGCCCGATTCTGCTAAAGAAATGTAATTATATGTAAATGCAGTTAGTAAACAATATTTACTCTTATTGTAATGGAAATTGATTAATTAAAAAGCTTCCACAATTCCAATAATTCAATATAAGAAAAGTTACAACAAAATAATTTGAAAAATAAATTAATTAGGGTTATTGAACTTGAAATATAACAAACTGAAACGAAATAGACCAAATTGGAATGATTGAGGTGATAATGAAAAGGTCTTAATTGATAAAAATGAAATATGAGTTTCTGATATTTCCGAAATGGATAATGGAAAGTGTATTGCTTCTGAAATGGATAATAAAAGACTAAATGTTAGGAGAGGTGTTGTGAGGTTCATAAAAGCTCAAATAACACCAGCTTGGTTAGATGGATACTGATTTTAAGTCGTTACTCTGCTCACTTCCCAAATTTCATTTTCATGCTTATTTAACTTATTTTTCAACCCAAGTAAGCTTCTATACATAATCACACCTATTAAACTCACTACACCTTGTAATTTCCTTACAATACCCATAATTATATAAAAACTTCTGAAAATATTTTCAAATGTCATAATTTTTGTATTCACTCATGTTACCATTTAATGGTTTGCATTAGAAAAACTATATCTTTCACTCCTGACCTCCAAATAAGATGTAAAACTCCAATATGAAAAGATCATAATGTCCATGAAAATGTTTATTTGGGATACAAAGCATGATTCACATAGTAAGGTCCTTAAAATTAGGGTAGAACACAGACGTGCACAATTTCAGTTCAATCTACGCAGTCGCAGCAAAATGACCATAACCTTTTCCACAAAACTCGGATTAAGGCAATTCAAAAAGCTTGTGAAATCTAACGCATTGATATATCCACACACCAAAAATCACAAATTTTATATGAGCCAATCAATACCAATTTTTTTCGCAAAGGCCACTGTTCAAAACTGCTCCCAATTTCGATGTATTCTGTGCAGTCTTCAGTAAAGTGGCAATAACTTTGTCTATACAACTCAGAATTAAATAATTCTAGAGCCCATTGAAATCTAATTCATTGTTGTATCTTCATACCAAAAATCATAGTTTTTCCATGTCCCACAAAATACCAGTTTATTCATAAATAGACGCCTATTTTGGGTCTGTTTTCCAGCCCTAACTCACCTAGTTTCATCTTTTCTTCGGGTAACCACCGGCTAAAATCACTCTTTAATTCATCCAAAACCACAAAAAGATTACCATAATCATTTATAATGACAAGGATTGCAAAATCAAATACAAAATAATCCAAATCCATCACGTCAAAGTTAAACTAGCATGATTAAGAAGCAACCCTAACCCTAGCATAATCCAACTTCAACTCCACCATGCTCCATCACCAAGATAACTCTTAATTCAATCAAAACAACATGACCCATCATTAAAACAACCAAAACAAGAAGCAAAAACCATAAACCCAAGGAACAAGATTAAAGCTACTTACTTTGAACTTGAAAAAAAGTTGTGATGGAGATGATGTTTGGTGATTTTGAGGATGGAAGATGGTAGCCAATGGAGGGAGGTTGTTGGGTGTTGCAATCCTCACCAGAGGCTAGCCGTAAAGTGGCCGAAAAACACCACAATAGGGGCTGGGGGGCCTGCTGGTCTTGGGTAGAGAGAAGAAGGAGAGAAGAAGAGAGAGAAAGTGACTTGAATATTTGCTTGGTGGAAAATGAAGTAAAAAAAAAAAAACTTAGTTGATACTTAAAGTGCTAAAAGCTACTTTTCACCAAGTATAAATTAGGCCCAATTAAGGGTAATTAGCTAAACAAATGTACCCAAGTCTCGTTGGGCCGAAATCGGCCTTAAACGGGCTCGGGTTCGGAACAGAGCTGAAACCGGGTGCGTTTGCAAATTTATTTTTTTTGGTTTATTTTTTTTTTTGAAGCGCGAGATTAAAATGCTTGTGGTGTCATAAAATGCTTGTGGTGTCATGGAAAATAATTTAATCACTTAAATCATAATTACCGAGGCCTACTATCAATTTTCTCGAAAATTTTCGGTAAATGAAACTCGAATTGCAAAGTGGAGCCAAAAATGAATTCTCCCAACCTGGATGATTGAATGAGATAAATAAATATAGAAAATTAATAACATGACTAAATTAAATAAATAAGCATGATTTAGGGTCAGGCTATTATAGCCTTCCCCCCTTAAACAGTTTTGTCATCGAAACTTATGAACTTTGTTAACACATGCAAGGTTATCTCAACTAGATATGGGTACTCAGCTTTCACTTCTTCGTCAGATTCTCAAGTAGCTTCTGAAGAGGTATACTTTGCCCAAAGCAATTTGGTTAGAGATACCTACTTGATGCTTAGCTGCTGAACACTAGGATTTAATATCTGGACTGGGTGCTCTTGAAGCACAAGACCCGCAATAACCGCAATGGTTTTGCTTATGACGGCGTGATTAGGATATGAAATGTACTGCTTGAGTTGTGAGGCAAGAAACACGTCATGCATATGTTTGAGCTATATAGGCAGACGTGGTAGATAAGCTATACAATTTGGCCTTTCAATAAACTAACATGGTCTAAAAGATCTTGACCGCAATCTAGTTTGCAGTTCAACCTCCTTACACCCTTAATTGATGAAACTTTTTGAAGAACCTTGCTATATACATGAAAGTCCAGGAATCTCCTTCTTTTTTCAACATAGCGTTTCTATTGCTTTCAATAGGATATTTTCAGGAATCTTCTGATATGTGTCACCTTATTAAACGCTGGAGAAGATCTTCATGACCCATAAGATGATTTGTTGTCAATGTCAGCCGTCATTTTGTCCTGATGTTTAATGAAGGATTCTCTGCTAGTACTGTCACAACGTTGACCACTAGGAGTTCCATACTTTTTGCAAATGCAAATGTTGGTTATAGGTTATGAAGCACTACAAGCTCCAACTTAGAATAGTTGATCCATTGATATTTTTAGATGCTTGCCCATCTGTTTCAGGATGATAAGAACTGCAAAAGCTAAATTTAGTTCTAAAGGTTGTTTGAAGTGCTTGCCATAACAGGCTTGAAATCTCTAATCTCGGTCATACACTATCCCTGAGGGAATCCCATGACAAAGTCCATTGAAATTGAATTCCTTTCGCAAGATTTTGCTTTATTCTTTAGAGTTCAGGATTACTATCCTGATTCACTCTAATTTCCTCCATCAAGGAGGGCTGTAAGGTAAGCGCCGGCAATTGAACGTTCACCTTCCTGTTCAACACTAATTGAATGTCCAAGACCTTAAGCTCTCTCAAGAGATTCAGTTGCATAATCACTACAGCGTTCAAGGTATATTGTGCCTTCCTATGTAGGGCGTCTGCCATAACATTTCCCTTTCTTGGTTGACATTGGATCTATCACAACTAATGGAGCTTCTTCTCTATGAAGATGTACTTAAAGCTTTGATGATCAGTATTGATTCTTGTATGGTACCCCATATAAGTAATGTCTCTAAATTTTCAATGCAAAAACTAGAGAAATGGGTAGGGTAATTCTTCTCATAAGACTTGAGCTGTTAGAAGGCATAAGTCACCACTTTATCTTCTTGCTAACTTCGTAGCTTGCTTCGACAAATTGGTCAGGGAAGATAATATTTTTTAAATCCTTCCTGAACTCGATAAGTCTATGCTAAACTCAAACAGTTTCTAGGCTTAGTGCATTGGTGGTGTTGGCCACTTTGTAATCGCTTTCAGCTTGTGCAAATCAACCTTAATCTCTTCCTTTGAAGCCATATGCTCCATAAATGCCATTGCTTCTAATCAGTACTCATGTTTTTTGTAGTTGTTATGTAATTGATGTCCCTTCAAGGTCTGCAACACTGTCTCAAATGAACAATATGCTTATCTTTATCCTTGGAGTAGTTCAAGATTGTTTTTTTATAAACACCACCACAAACTTGTCTAAATAGGGTATGAAATTGTATTCATAAGATCCATAAAGGCCGCAAGGCCATTGATTAGGCCAAAAGGCATCACAATGAATTCATAGCAACCCAAACATGGTCCTTACTGTGGTTTTGGGAATGTCTTCAGGTATAATCCTAAGTTGATGGTACCTTGACTTCAAATTAATCTTAGATCAGACTCCTACTCCCTATAATTGATCAAATAAGTCATCTACTTGGGGCAATGGGTATGCGTTTTTAATGGTGATCTTGTTCAGCTCTCTGTAATCAATACATAACCTCCAGGTTCCATTCTTCTTCTTTACAAATAGAATTGGGGCACCCCATGGTGGCATATGTGGTATGATAAATCCCTTCTTAATGACTTCTCTAACTGAATCTTTAGTTCTTTAAGCTCAATCAGGGCCATACGATATGGGTTTTTAGAGATAGGTTGAGCATCAGGGATTAATTCAAGCTCAATATCAATTTCTCTTTGCGGAGCAATCCCGTTAACTTTTCAAGAAAACATCTCTAAATTCATGAGCTATACTTTTTCTTGCTTCGGTTGAATGTTATTAGCATAACACCAATACATAATATATCCTTGACATAAGAGCTCATTGGTTTTCATAAAAGAATTCAAAGGATAAGGTTTTTCCTCTCTTTGACCATAAAACATATTTCTCTCCCTTGTTCATCTCCTGAAATAAC
Source organism: Carnegiea gigantea (assembly GCA_029747015.1). Classification (NCBI taxonomy): domain Eukaryota; kingdom Viridiplantae; phylum Streptophyta; class Magnoliopsida; order Caryophyllales; family Cactaceae; genus Carnegiea; species Carnegiea gigantea. The sequence goes on along the minus strand of JAKOGI010003267.1, from coordinate 45,655 downwards.
CTTAGGTCACAACCTATCTTGGCCCCAGAAGTACACAACCAGATCAATTCCAAAATGATATTAAAGTCTGACAAGTCAAATTGAATTAGAACTTCAGGGGAAACTATCTCACCAATAGTAATTGAAACAAATTTATGAGATGTAGAGCACTTAACTCTAAAGTCATTGGACAACTTGATTCCATAATTGGTTTCTGCCTTCTTTTTCTCAAGGTTCACTTACATGGCAGCTCGTGTGAATATAAATGAATGAATGGCAGCTGAATCAATCAATACACAAAATGGTTTCAAAATTAAAGGAGAGTTCCAGTAACTACCACACCAGAGGTGGCAGTATCCTTCTTGCTCAACACCTACGACCTTCCTACAGCTGCGGGCCTTGGAGGTGGGAGCCTTTGTCTACAGCCTTCAGTTTTCGGAAGCGGGCAGCGATGAGGTGCTCTGGGCTGCCACACCATGTGCATTTGTTAGTTCCCACTTAGCGATCCGGAGCGGTGTAATTAGCTTTTTCACAAATCGGCTCCAAATGAAGTCATGCCCTAAGAGCCTATTCATAAAAGTGTTCTACCAAATATCGATTTCACTCATTAGATAAAATATTTCAATGTTCACCTATTATCCTCTGAAACCTCTACTACAGTGAAGATTTTCTCCATTCCTCGAATCAATTCTTCAGGTTCCACTGGGTCATACTTTCCACTCTAAAGTCCTTTAGTATGAATCAGCTGAAGACATTTTTCCAAGAGGTACCATCAAAATTTCTCACTGACGCAGTCTAAATGCATAACAAAGATTTTGATTGTCTAACTTTGGCTTTATGAAAGTGATCTTCAATAGGAAACTGAGGTTGGATCAGTCAAAAAGGGTAGACACATCGCGTTTCCCTTAGCAATGGATTCCACAAGTTAGACAACAATCAACCCGTATACAAAGTGTAGTTAAGATCTACCTTCTGTTCAGGCGTGCTACAAAATTATCATTTATTGACATGGGTGCATCCCAATCATAAACCAGCTACTAGCAGCAATTGGGCTCTTAAAAATAGGAAAAGGTGACCAGAATTGATGAAGATGTAACATGAGAGTGAATGATAATGCATCTTGATAGGGAGATGCCATGAAGACGAAAAGATGAAGCCCCCGGTCAAAGTGAGAAGTATTCAACAGTTGATAATCCAACAAGGACAATGGTAGATGGTATGTTACCAGAAGGTGCAGTGAAATATTTTCTAGAGTAATGTCTACTTCACAAATGGAGGTGGAATCAATGGACTGCTTACAAGAGTTTGGGCAATTTAAGCAAGTCTTGAATTGCAATGGATTGAAGCAAAGTGTCTCTCTAATGTGTCCTTGGTTTTTCTTGTATGGAATCGTCAATAGTTAATGGTTTCAAAACTTATGTACTATAGAACAAGCGTCTCCAGAATCCTATAATTTAGGGGATGTTACATCAAGAACCCCCATATAACTCACTTAGATGAAATTCGTGAGTTATAGAAGAAAATATCTGTAATCAATGAAGCATATTGAAGTAATTGCCACTTGGATCCAAGAAATGCACAAAATGACACCTATAATATGAGGAAATATAAGCTCAAAGTTGTATGTATCCACTGACTTGAATAGTCTGTACCATCAGACTTCTAGGCTAAATTTCATTAACCACTGGTCTCCAAATGTGCTACAATATGGGTCATTGGAAAGCTTACTTTTTATACTTTAACATAGAATAACTAAAACATCTCTATACTTGAAACTTGTTTCATATGAATGACATCTCCTAAAACTTAAAGTTAGGATGGAAAATTCTTGTGTAAATCATAGTGACCATGGATAAAATTTACCTCAAGGTCGGTCCTTATGCAATGATTAAAACTATCAAGTTGATTAAACTTGTATATTCTGCCCATACTTGGTTTTCCCTATGTATTTAACCTCAAAATGAGTCATAGGACACATCTATAACAACCCCCAACCCTAGGGCTACGAGTGTTAGTGATTCTGAAATTTCTGGGGTGAATCGGACAGAGTTTCGCCTGCAAATTGGCGATTTTCCAGGCTTAAAACCTTACATCACATCCCCTGCATTGAATAGAAGTATAAAAGCATATCAAATCATGCTCAATGGCCACACACCGGAGATTAAAACTCTACGAGCCACACGCGCCGGAGTGCAAGGGTTTACATCCCAAAAATAAACAATTCCAACTAAAGGATAACATACCATTCAGATGGGTGGCTCATATGGCCATACATACTAAATGCATTGGAACATCTTTAACCTGTTGTCCGTCAAATCTGCTACTTGAGATCAAACTATATATACTTTATATGGATCTATCTGATAGAGAACAATATACGAATAGAATATGTGTGAGATAAGCAGACATTACCAGTGCCACAAATCTCCAAGGATATCATAATAATCCTCAGTCCTCACTAACGAATTTCTCAGTATCTTAACTCTATACTCTATATCCCATAAAGAAAATCTTAACCTGGCTCTGATACCAAATCTGTAACGCCCCAAATTAAACATGTTTCGTTGTTCATATTCTCCTTAATAAATCACTCAATTGTAATCTGATAAATCCAATGATAGGGGCGTTACCGCCGTCCCAAAGGACAAGGCTTGAAGTATGTGTCTTGGAATAACATAGTTAAGCATAACCTCAACCACACACATTCACACATGATCATCCATTCACAATCAAGTGTTAACCAATGTAAGGTTTATAAACCATAGCAAGATAATTCACCATGTAGTCTACATGCTCATACACCGAAGAATTCAAACTACAACTTTAAAGTATGCATCACTGTTGATTCATACAGATTTCCTTGCTCAACTTATTCTCTTCCGCTGCTTTGCTAGCATGAGGGCAATTCTTTGAGCATTTACCTAAAAAAAAATAGGAAAAACATTTCGAACTATGAGTCGAAGCTCAGTACATGCATTTCTGAATTGTTAAATGATCATTGAAACACTGATTGGGCCCGCTTTGTAATTTATTTACGGTCAAAACAGGGAACGAGATGAATATAAAACTGCATTACTAATTATTATCTGATAGTGAACTCCTTGATACTGTTACGATCTATAGATAGGTGTGCACCTGTCAAGCCGATCGAGGACCTGGCCTAAAGCCGCACAGGTAACTGAAAGGTGAATGCTCTATAGATGATAACTGATGGGGTCACTAATTAACTGATAAATCACTGTGTAGACTGATCCATTGATGTATTTACCAAATATGATACTTTGATAAATGAACTCTGATTTCTAAAGATACAGGCAATGGGCATACCTGAAGTCTTTAAAATGATATTTCACTTGATAATACTATGCACAATAGAAACAGTAGACTAGGCTCCGATTCTACTAAAGAAATGTAATTATAGGTAAATGCAGTTAGTAAACAATATTTACTCCCGTTGTAATGAAAATTAATTAGTTAAAAAGCTTTCACAATTCCAAATAGTTCAATATAAGATAAGTTATAATAAAATGATTTGAAAAATAAATCAATTAGGGTTATTGAACTTAAAATACAACAAACTGAAACAAAATAGACCAAATTAGAATGATTGAGGTGATAATGAAAAGATCTTAATTGATATAAATGAAATATGGGTTTCTGATATTTTCGAAATGAATAACGGAAAGTGTAATACTTCTGAAATAGATAAGAAGGCTTAATGTTAGGAGAGGTGTTGTGAGATTCACAAAAGCTCAAATAACACCAGCTTGGTTCGATGGACACTGATTTTGAGTCATTACTCTGCTCACTTCCCAAATTTCATTTTCATGCTCATTTAACTTGATTTTCAACCCAAGTAAGCTTCTATATATAATCACACTTGTTGAACTCACTATACTTTGTGATTTCCTTGCAATACCCATAATTATATAGAAACTTTTGTAAATATTTCCAAATGTCACGATTTCTGTATTCACTCATATTACTGTTTGATGGTCTGCATTAGAAAATCCATATCTTTCACTCCTAACCTCCAAATAAGATGTAAAACCCCAATATGAAAAGCTTATAATGTCCACTAAAATGTTCATTTAGGAACAAAGCATGATTCATATAGAAAAGTCCCCAAAATTATGGTAGAACACAGACATGTATAATTTCAGTTCAATCTGTGCAGTCGTAGCAAAACGATCATAACCTTTTTCACAAAACTCAGATTAAGGTGATTCAAAAAGCATGTGAAAGATAGCTCATTGATCTATCCACACACCAAAAATCACAAATTTTCTGTTAGCCAATCAATACCAGTTTTTTCTTAAAATCCACTGTTCAAAACTACTTCCAGTTTCGATATATTCTACGCAGTCTTCAATAGAGTGGCCATAACTTTGTCTATGCAACTCAGAATTAAGTAATTCCAGAGCCATTGAAAGCTAACTCATTGAGGTATCTTCACACCAAAAATAATAATTTTCCCGTGTCCCACGAAGTACCAGTTTATTCATAAACAGACCCATGTTTTGGGTCTATTTCCCAACCCTAAATCACCTAGTTTCATCTTTTCTTCATGTAACCACCCACTAAAATCACTCTTTAATTCATCCAAAACCATAGCAACATTACTATAATCATTTATAATGACAAGGATTGCAAAATCAAATACAAAATAATCCAAATCCATCACTTCAAACTTAAACTAGCATGATTAAGAAGTAACCCTAACCCTAGCATAATCCAACTTTAACTCCACCATGATCCATCACCAAGATAACTCTTAATTCAATCAAAACAACATGGTTCATCATTAAAACAACCAAAACAAGAAGCAAAAACCATGAATCCAAAGAACAAGATTAAAGCTACTTACTTTGAACTTGAAAAAAAGTGGTGATGGAGATGATGTTTGGTGATTTTGAGGATGGAAGATGGTAGCCAATGGAGGGAGGTTGTTGGGGGTTGCAATCCTAACCAGAGGCTAGCCAAAAAGTGGCCGGAAAACACCACAATAGGGGCTAGGGGGCCTACTGGCCTTGGGTAGAGAGAAGGAGGAGAGAAGAAGAGAGAGAAAGTGACTTGAATATTTGCTTGGTGGAAAATGAAGTTAACAAAAAAACTTGGTTGCTATTTAAAGTGCTAAAAGCTACTTTTTACTATGTATAAATTAGGCCTAATTAAAGGTAATTAGCTAAACAAATGTACCCAAGTCTCGTTGGGCCGAAATCGGCCTTAAACAGGCTCGGGTTCGGAAAAGAGCTGAAATCGGGTGCGTTTGCAAATTTTTTTTTGCTTCATTTATTTTTCCCGAAGCGCGAGATTAAAATGCTTGTGGTCTCATGAAAAATAATTTAATCACTTAAATCATAACTATCAAGGCCTACTATCAATTTGCCCGAAAATTTTCGTTAAATGAAACTCGAATTGCAAGGTGGAGCCCTAAATGAATTCTCCCAACCGGGATGATTAAATGAGATAAATAAATGTGAAAAATTAATAACATGACTTAATTAAATAAATAAACATGATTTAGTGTCGGGCTATTGCACCAGATGGCATCCATAGTCTTCTCCTTTTCGCACTATGTTATTTATTTGCATGTTATATCATACATTCCTACAAACCTTGGCCCAAAATGTTTTTGAAAGTTTTGGAGGGATATCCATGGCATATCGTTTATCCATTTAACCTATTTAGTTTGGTTCATTCGCCCAGTGTTTCATGTTCTTCCCCTCTGTTTGAGGCTGACACTAGGATGAGATTCTTGACTATATGAGACCTTATCAGTACTAAAGTTAACTTGCTCATTTTCGACTTTTAACCCCCTTCATACGACCTGGACATATCTTGTCTAAGTTGCCATGGACGAAAGGCCTAAAAGTTAGTTGTGATGGATGTATAAACATAGGGATGCCAGTTGCATGTGCTCTCCTTTCGTAAATTGCTTGCTATATGCTTATTAGACAGTTTCATGTCACGTATAGTTCCAAGGCTTGAGAATGCGGAATTGTTGATTCTATGCGACGCTATTATGCTTAAATGATGCTATGTGGTGCTATGTGATGCTTTTATTGTTCTAATATGTTATAGAAATATCTGAGTTAACCATTGTGATCCTAAAGGTGACTTGAATTCATGTCTTAGATGAGACTACTAGCACATGACCTCGAGGAGTCAACTGCCCAATTTCCCTTCCTTTAAACTTCAATTCGTAGCAATGCATGTATATAGAGTTGTTGCTTACCAAGTGAATTCAGTCTAGATTATCCAAAATCCATGTTTACGTTTAAGACAAGCTCAATATTGTTGTCCATGCCAACTCATTTGCCCATCTTTAATGCGGTTTGCCCTCGGCGCCTAAATAGAGTGAGTAGATGCTTGAAGAGGATTGGCGAGGAGGAGACTGGATACCATAAGCTTTTTCTTTTAATTTTAAAAAAAAAGTAGTGTCTACTAAATGAAACCTTTTGAAAACCTACTGCCTAGATCATAGTTGTGTACGTACATTCTAGAAAAGACCGAACTTAGGTTTAGAATTTCGGGGACGAAATTCTTTTAAGGGGGGAAGAGTGTAAGACCCGCATCTTTTGTTTTACTTAAGTCCGCTGCCTTACCTTCTACGTTATAAAATTCGTATTTTTACTAACCATATGAGTTATATTAGCATCGATGTGCTAATGTGATCAATAATTTTATTAAAAAGAATTATTAATGCTAGTATTGATTTTAAAGTTAATTCGTGCTATTTGTGCTCTTAAATTATATCTATAGTTTAATTTAGTTGTTATTGAATTTATTTAGTTGTTTCCCGAATGCGAGTAGGTTGTTAACCTTAGAATTAGTTTTGAGGTTTATTAAAATCGAACCTTGACGTATTTGGGAATGAATGATCGATAAGCAATTGTGTTAACGATTAGGTTTAGAATAAGAGGTACGAGATTGGACTAGCGATTTTAATTGATTGAATTATTAACCAAAACAACAAAAAATAAAGAAGCAACAAGGGTCGAAGCCCCTTTCTCTTTCACGGTGGGGAGAGACCACAATAGAGGGGGTTCTCAAACCCCCGCCCCGGTGACCCACACCACTAGCAAAGAAGAAGGGGGGGAGAGAGAGAGAGAGAAGTGGGGCTAACAGTACGTCGCTGTGACGCCGGCGCCTAGTCGACCATCGCCGCACGTAGCCGCTGTCTGTAGCCGCAGCCACCACGACGGGGACCCACAAAAGAACAGAGAGAGAGATAGATCGAGCGAAAGAGAGAGAAGGAGGGGGGTCCGAGCAATCTACCGTCGGCGACTGGCATAACCAAGGTCGGCGAACCGATGGTGGTGGAGCCTAGTTTCGATGACCACTTGAAACAGCAGGAACAGCAGCAGAATCAGGCTTGGGATAGACTGATTTAGGGTTTGTGTTAAGTAGCGAATTAGGAGGCTTGAAGTTCGACCTCAACCGTGCCCAATTAGCCTAGGAGTTAGGCCCTTAGCTTGGATCGAGGTGGGTGTTTCTCACCTCCTAAGTATTAGTAGTTTCGAAATTGTTTTAATCCTTAAGTTACGATGCATGTTAAGCTTAGCTAGTTGTGGCTGAAAGTGACTTCAAATCGTTAAATGTTAGTTTAGTTGATTAATAGCTTCGAAGTGAAATGTGAACACTTAGCATCGATACATATTTATTTAGTTAATTCATGTTTGATTAATAGCTTCAAAGTGAAATGTGAACACTTAGCATCGATCCATGTTTATTTAGTTAATTTGTGCCTGATTAATAGCTTCGAAATGATATGTGAGCATTTAGAATAAATGCTTGAATAGTTAGCTAATTCATGCCTAATTAGTAGCTTTGAATTAACATGTAAACACTTCGAATCTATGCTCGTATAGTAGTTAATCCATGTCGGAATATTAGCTTCGAAATATCATATGAACACTTGAAATCGATGCTTGTCCACATAGTTAAATTATGCTTAAATGACTTCATTAGGCTTGAATATTAACTTCGATGTACAAAACGAATGCCTTGAATCGTAGTATGCTTAAATGGCTTCATTAGACTTGAATGGTAACTTCGATGTAATAAACAAATGCCTCGAATCATATTATGCCTAAATGGCTTAATTAGGTTCGAATAGTAACTTCGATGTAATAAACGAATGCCTTGATTGGTACTATATTTAAGTGATTTATTTAGATTTGAATAATGACTTCAATGTAATAAACGAACATCTAGAATCGTATTATGTTTAAATGGCTTAATTAGGCTTGAAATGCAACCTCGAAACAATGAATGAACGCGTCGAATTGATGCTTGTCTATTTAGTTGAATTATGCTTGCGAAGTAGCTTGGAAACAACATTTGAATGACAAAATGAGCATGTTTACCCCCTTAACCGCAATACATAAATGTAATCGTGCTTCATGCTTAGTTGGTTTAACTTAGATTACTAAACGTTCGTTTCAAGTTAAGGTTATATGAATGTCTATAAGTATATACATATATGTATGTATGGTTATAATCATTGGTTGCAGCGCACTGCTAATTGTTATTTGTATATTGGGTAAGTTAAGCATTCGCAAGTTACGGAAGTTTATATATCGCTTTCGGTATATCACGATGATTAGAATACTAAATTATGAAATTGAAACCGAGATGGTAGTTGGACGGTTTGACGTAGAACTATGAGTGGTTCGAGGACCTGTGGTCGATTGCTATGTGAGGAGGGAGTCTGGGTTGTGATTACTGCAATCGTGCGGATTGCGAGGCCGTGTGTGGCTCATTGCATTGAAATGATTATGAAGTGCTTGAATGTATTATGTGTGAATCCCTCCCCTTTTATGCTAATAAGATGCATTATGCGTGTGAAGGTATTGTTTTGAAAATGATGTTTCTCGTGTTTCAAAACAATAGTAGCCATGACTATTAGCAATCAATGGCCTATTTTAGCTATACGAACTTCGTTTTGGGAGTGAACTCGCTTGAGCGGGGGAATCCTTAAAGAATTTGATTAAAAATAAAGTGCGATGCATGAAAAAGGATTTCACTGTGAGAGGCAGCAAAATTATTAGCCTTTATGGCCCATACACTTTCAATTGCCTAAGATAACCTGCTTCGGACAATATGTTATGGATGATGCCAGCTTAGGGGATAAGTCCTGATACTAAGAGACCCTAGAAGACCCTAATGAGGGTGATGGTCCGATATGTTATATGTAGTCGTCCCGAGAGTAAGAGCCTAAGCGTGAGCGTTAGATCTCATTATGGGGTTGAGAATAGATCTCACGCAATCAGCACCCTGTAATGATCTTATGGTAGATGTATTTTCCTAATAAGCAAAGAAAAGCAGTTGGCATCTTGCCATTTTACGTGTTTCGAAAGGAAAGAAAGTTTTTACCGGCCCTAAGAGGCCATATGGAATGAAATATGAAAAGCTCATAAGGGTCGTTGTATGACCAATACGAAAGTGATTTCCTTTAATGAAAATGAGCCTCAAAGAGGTTAAGAAAAGATTTTTGTAAGCCTCAAGAGGCTAAGCAATGTGTTTCTAAGAAAAGAAGAAAAGTTTTCTATGCATGTTCTATGCTTTTCTTATGAATGAAATGTGAATGAGATTTCCAGTAAGTCTAAGTAAAGTGTTTTCACAAGAAGAAAGAAAGATGCTTGTGCATATCATATGAATGAGATCTAAGTAAAGTATGCTAATGAAAATAAAGCATTATATGAACATTCCAAGTATAACTTATGAATGAGATGCTAAGTAAGATACGATCATGAAAAAGAAAGCCTTATAATCATATTTCATACCTACCCTATGAATGAGATTTGAATGAGACTTGACATTTGTGTGTGCCTTATGTATATCATATGAATGAAATGCCAAGAAAAGTATGATTATGAAAAGAGATAACCTTGTGTACACATCATATGAATGATGTTTCATGTATAGTTAAAATGGAATGCTAAGAAGTTATGTTATAAAAAGAAAGATCCCTATGCTTAGCCCTTGATGCTTGCTTACATGCTTAGCTGCTTGTTAGTAAAGGAACTTAGTCATTGAGGGACCTACCAATATGTTTGAATGGTTAAAATGAAGTTTATGTTTAGTGATCCTTCCATAAGGGTTTTATGAATGACTAATATGAGCATAAAGTATGAATACGTGATATGTGACTATTAAAGATATTATTGCCTGTAATGGTTTCGGTTTTAAGGGGATCGGGGGACACTCACTGAGCGTGTGGTTGCTCATCCCACTACTCTTTCCCCCTTTTCCCTAGGTTTTCTTTATGATAGGAAGAAGTTAAGTCAGCTATGTTAAGATGGAATCTATTCTTGCTTGCAAGGTGTCGTGTATGCCCATTTGAAGGGATCTTACGTGTTCAATGAAGTCATGTAATGTATTCTTAGTTTGTAAACGTATGTAAGCCAAATATTCTAATTCATGTAATGCTTATGGTATAAAGGCTGCTCTGTATGGACGTATGAGCCAACCATCAAATTAGCTAGATGTCTTCTTGGTTAAAGTTAGTTATGTTTTGGGATGTAAACCCTAATACTCCGGTTGTGTGAACCGTTGAGTTGTATCTTTCATTTATTCTTTATTAATGAACTATTCCATTTGATGTACTTCGAGTGAGTGGCTCGTTGAGTTATGAACTCCGGCGTGTAGCTGTTGAGCTTCTTTTAAATGTTTTACGCTTTCGTTGATTTGTAGGGGTTTATTGTAAGGCCTTTAGCCTGGAAATGGCCAGTTTTTAGGGGAAACTCTGCTCGTTTCGCCCCAGAATTTAAGTAAGAAGTTAAGAAAACGTAACGCTCCTGGCCCTAGGGGCTGGGGGTGTTACTTATGGATCTCCAAAGGGAAGATCAAAGGGAGAATGAAAAACAGAATGCAAGCAAGAACTCGGATAGCTAGCAAGCTTTGAAACCACAAACTCAAACCAGAACTTAAGTGGGATAAACCGAAACTAACACAACCTTGGATACAGAAACACCACCAAGGCTTATGCTAGGGCCCCTAACAACCTTTTGGATATAGAAACACCACCAAGAAGAAGCTAAGACTCTTGCTAGATCATCACCCTACCCGGCCAAATATGGAGATAAGCTACAAGAGAGTTTGAGTTTTCAAAGGAGCTAAGGCTCAACTTCATTTAATAATCAAGCATCAGCCCTCATACAAGGCTACTTGGGGGCTTATATAATCTCTCCGAAGAACAACATATCAGCTACAAATTCAAATTAGCAAACTAAACTAGATACATTTCGAAAATTAAAATCGGCCTACAAAAGGGAAGATTAAACTGTGGCTTGACAACACTTAATTGATTATCTTGAGGCTGAGTTGTCAACTTAGAAAGCTTGGGAGCTCATAATCAGCTTCAAAGTACACTAATCATGACATTTGCAAGTGGATTAAGCCTTGATAAGAGCAAAACACCTCAAAAAGAGCAATGTTGTAGCCGGCTGCCCTTAACCAGGTAAAAGAGATTTTCTTCCCACAATTTATTGGTGAATAGCTCCTCATGTGTGCAATTTGGCTCACTTTTTTTACGGCCACTTGATAATATTTTTAATGTCTTTCAAGCCATAAACGTTTCAGTCCAAATAGAGGAGGTTTGGACACCCAACCAGACCCATTTCTAGAACCAGTTACAACTGGGGCAGTTTTGAGCACTTGACTTCAACGACCGTTTTGAGGTCACAAATAAACTTCAAATGACTTGAAACTTGTTTTATTGGGAAGAACACATCTTAAACTTAAACTTAGGCCTTCTTCAACCCAATCATACCCTTGGGAAGATTAAGAAATAACGTGCACAAAATCGGGCTTGTACACAGGCCTAAAACCGGGAATAGACTGAAATAAGTGTTGGCAAGCTAAGCTGATTTCTTGGACTTTACCCATGAAGTTCAACTCCCTTGGACCTCCTTGAGGGCTAATGATCATGCTCATGGATGGACCTCCATCATCCTCCCCTTGTTGAGGAGAATTTGCCCTCAAATTGTCAAGATGATCATCTTTCAAGTATGGACTTAGATCGGCTACATTAAAAGTGGCCGAAACTCCATAATCCCTAGGTAAATTGACCTTGTATGCATTGTCATTGATCCTCTCCAAGACTTTAAAGGGGCCATCTGCCCTTGGCATTAACTTACTTTTGCATTTGGAAGGAAATCTTTCCTTCCTCAAGTGAACCCATACTAAGTCTCCAGGATGGAACACCACTTTCTTCTTATGCTTGTTGCTTGAGCTTGATAGGATGCATTGGCCTTCTCAATCTTGGACTTGACCATCTCATGGAGCTTTTAAATCTCCTCCACTCTCCTACTAGCTTCCATATTCGGATTCTCATTCATTTCTCTTGGCACAAGATCAAGTGGACTCAAAGGATCCACTCCATATACGACCTTGAATGGGGACAAGCCGGTTCCTTTGCTTGGGGCCTTATTGTAAGCAAATTCGGCGTGTGTAAGAGCAAATCCCAAGCCTTTACATTGGATTTCACCAAGACTCTCAAAAGGGTTCCCAAGGTTTGGTTGGTGACTTCGATTTGTCCATCCGTTTGGGGATGACAAGTAGTGCTATACTTGAGCTTGGTGCCCATCTTCTTCCAAAGTGTCATCCAAAAATGGCTAAGGAACTGTATCACGATTCAAAACTATGGATCTTGGAATGCCATGCAACCTCATTACTTCTTTAAAGTATAACTCAGTAATATGGGTAGCATCATTTGTCTTGGTACAAGGGATGAAATGTGCCATCTTGGAAAAGCGATCTACGACCACAAAGATTGAATCTTTGCTCCTTTGTGTCCTTGGTAGCCCTAGCACGAAATCCATGCTCACATCTTCCCATGGGAGGGTTGAAACCGGCAAGGGCATATAATGGCCGTGAGGTAGTAAGTGACTCTTGGCTACTTGGCAAGTTGATGGAGACCATCGTGAGAAGCCCAAGGACCATTAAGCTCAGCCCAAGGAGGACTCACTCAAGCTTCAAGAAGTCAAGGAAGTTGCCAAACTTTACCGGAAATTGGCGTTCATACCCGAAGAGGTAGTGCCGCCTTCATCCAGAAATTTCCCGCTTTTTGTGTGCACTTTTGGGCCATAAAGTGGTCCCACAACTTGAGGCTCCACATGGTTTTGAATTTTAAGATTTCAGCTTTCAAATAAGCCCAAGTTTGTTTAATTTGGACATCATTTGATTGGGCAAAATATCACTCAAAGATACGTTGTGCTGATCCAGTCCAGTCTGAGATAGGTGCATTGTTTGGGCCATAACTTTCAAACCGCTTATCCAAATTGAGCAAATGAGCCCATTCTGGAAAATAGACTTCCAGGGATTTCTAACAAGCCCAAGAACGCGTGATTTGGCCGAGTATTCTGGAAGTTATGCTCTGTTGAAGTTGAGGCAGTTGCAAGGATTAATGCTGGGAATATGAAGAGTCTTCGGTTACATATACTTGTGTGGCTGATATTGTGCACGTTTTAGATGCTTCTAGATTGATGTAATCAGCTGCAAAAATCCTAGAATATTCCTTGTAACCTCCCCCACCCCTTTTATGATGAGTCTTTTCATTTTTCTTAGACTTTTCATTAGCTAGTTTTAATTGTTAGGAGTTATTTGAGTCCTTTGATTGTCTTTTGCTGAGTCTATAAAAAGGGGAGGGGTGTGTGAAGCTATTCATTCAGCATTGTAAGAAATTTCCAAAGCAATACAAGTACTTTGAGTGTGTTTCTCAAAAGTGCAACTAAATTCCTAGTTCTATATCTTGAATTGTGGCAAATTCAAGTGGTGTTCTAGGTTCTCTTCCTTTTCCAATTGGAGTGATTCCTTGGTTAAGACAAGAGAATTAGCCCAAGGTCAAGTCATTGAGTGGCTCCGTGAAGGATTATCTCAATTACAAGATCTTGTTCTATTCCTTTTTCTTGTGTAGTGAAATTCTTCATCCATCTCATCCATCTTTCATTTCTCTTCCCAATTTGGCTTATTTTGAGTTGGAGTTTGATTTGGTTCACTTGCCACCCACATATACATCAATTGGTATCAGAGCCAAGGTTCTTAAGTGACCCACATCACACCCACATACATCCCAAAAAGCCAAAATACAAAAAAACAAAAAGAGGCACAAACCGGCAATCCGAGTCTCGAAGACCAGAGAAGCAGCACGGTGCCCCCGTGCCACCATACACGACCGTGCCATATCATTTTTCCAGAAATCTTCAAGTCGAGACGGAGCACGGTGCCCCCGTGCCGCCAAGCACGACCGTGCCACTCTACTTTTCTGTATTTTCTTCAACCGAAGTATAGCACGGCCTGCGCGTGCCCCCTTGCACGACCGTGCCACTTTCCCTGCTGCCTATTCTTCCTTCAAAGCATCTCCAACATGTCTACAAAGTCCACAAGAAGCGACCAAGCACGTGTGGAAGAGTTAGAAGCTCAAGTCACTTATCTTCGAACTCAACTTGGGCAACTTTTGGAGGAAAAACGAAGGTGGTTCATAGCCCCACTCCCTCTCGTCCTCATGAACCGGTGGTCGAATTGGAAGAAGAAGTCTTTCAATCCCGAGCCATTTCTAGTGACGAAGAAGCCCCAAGGAGACGAAGGCAAGGAGGCAATATTGGTGGTGTCCGAATTGACATCCCCGAATTTGAAGGCCAACTTGACCCGGACTTATTTCTCGATTGGTTGCACACCATTGAGAGGATCTTTGAATATGAGGACATCCCGGAGGACAAGAAGGTAAAACTCGTAGCCCTTAAACTCCGCAAATATGCTTCAATCTGGTGGGCTAACCTTGGAGCGAAAAGAGCAAGGAATGGAAAGGGAAAAATCAGAACTTGGGCCAAAATGAAAGAAAAACTCAAGGCCAAGTTTCTTCCCTCTCACTATGTGCAAGACAATTACCTCAAGCTCCATCGACTCAAGCAAGGATCCAAGAGTGTGGAAGAATACACTCGGGAGTTTGAACAACTCCTACTCAAATGCGACTTGAAAGAAGATGACTCTCAAACCTTGGTAAGATACTTAATCGGATTTGCTTTTTCTCTAGGATTTGCTGTGGAGAAATCATGGTCCGATGAAAAGTTCATGAAACTACAAGGGTAATAGAGAAGAATCACCTTCCACGAGGTAAAAAATTGCATTTCAAACCTTTAAGTGAATATTTTTCATATCACATATGTGTTATATATTTAGTCATGATTAGTTATGTATTTATTGATCATTAGGTATAGTTTCAGTAGTCGTTTTGCATATCTATTTGTCTGTTTGATGAGTTTAAGTAAGTTCTTTCAAGAAAAATAAAATAAAATAAAATTCTCACACACCTTGGATGTCTTTCTTCAAAGCAGTTGAAAAAAATGTTAAAAACTCTGGAGCAATAGTTTTTCACACTGCACGTCTAGCTTAGTGATTGTTAGAAAGGTGATTAGTGATTGCTAGGTGTCATATTAGTGATCGCTAGATATAATATTAGTGATCATTTTGCATATGTGTGTTATCTATTTGCGACTGTTAGATAACTAAGTAGTGACAGTTAGATATTGTATTAATAATTTTTTTTTTAATTTATAAAATCCTTGCCTATTCTATCCTCGTCTCCATAAATGTTTACTTTTAACTCATCAATAACAGCCCTTTCCAACCAGCAATAAAGACACACTCACATGATAAATAAATGCCTTGTGGTTCCAATTTGTATCATATGTTGAGTATTTATGCTAATGCAGTTTTGATTGGTGATGATTTGAATTATGATTACTGATACATTATATTTTATGAATTCATAGAAGTATGCACGTTCTTTACTCACTTGCCTTTTGTATTCTACAGTTCTAAAGTAGCTTTGCATCAGAACGAAATTGGATAAGGCACTGATCAAAGAAGAGGATCTGCTGATAAGACTAGCAGTAGTTCTATCCAAGGGAAAAAGCGTCAATACAAATTATTTGCCCGCAAGATAGACGACGATGGAGATGCTACGAATGATTCTGATAATGAAGGCAAGTTGGATAAGAGCATAGTCTCTGAAGATTAATCCCTAGCTTAAGTAACACTACACAAGAAGAGGAAGACTGATAAATCAATTGAAAAGACCACGAAGAAGAAGCTTGAGAAGAAGGGGAGCACTGAGAAGAAACGCAGTGAAGAGGTCCCTGCTGAAAAGAATGTTGATGATAAGGAAAAGACCAATAAGTTAGCTAAAAGAGCAATAGAAAAAGAAGTTGTCCCTGAGAAACCCATTGAGAAACATTCCAAGAAGACGAAGGCTGGGAAAGAGAAATGTGAGGAGATTATAAGTAAGAAGGCAAAAATGGGTAATTGTTCTCAGCAAGCAAGAGAGGGTGGTGAATCTCTACAAAAAAGTGATGCGAAAGAGATGGAAGAAGGCATTTTGCTGGGGAAGGCGGAGGAGAAGAAGGAGCGCAAGAAGCAGAATGCTACTGAAAAGCCTCAAAGTACACATCTAGACACTGAGACATCTTGTACCAAACCACAACAAGAAGAGCAAACTTTAGAAAAAAACCCCAACGAAATCCGAGAAGAAGCAAAGAGGGGAGAAGCCAAGAGAAACAAAAAAGGAGAAGCCAAAGAAGAAGGCATTCCCTGTTAGACGATCAAAGAGGGTGCAAAACTTATCAAAGCCTCCAGTACAGAAAGGGCACATTTAGATTGTTCAGACAATAAAGAGAGTAATGCCAGGAAGGCTGAAAGTAAGGATTAGAGCCCTAATAGATATCCTAAGAAGCAACAAGAGGAAAAGGAACCTTCTGGTAAATCCCCCACCAAATGCTAGCACAAAGAAAGACAGAAAAAGGGAGAAGAAACAAAGGAGCAGAAGCAGGAGTGGGAGCTGAAGAAGAAAGCAGTCGCCGTCAGGTGATCGCAAAGGGTGCGAGGCTTACTGAAGCCTACAATAGAACAAGGCCACATATCTGAGGTCCAAATTTCGAAAAGTTTAGGTGCGGTAGAAAACATTCTAACCCATGAACATAAAGGGTCAATCATAATGTGAAGGAGAAAGAAGGGGAAGAAGAGATGCCCATTCATAAAGCTCTAAAGGCTATTCCAAAGACAAAAAGCCTACATTAAAATCTGAAGGCAAATAAGCCATCGAGCAAAAAGATGCTCAATTGAGTAGTGGTGCAACTTTGCCAGAGAAGAAAGCAAGTAGCTCGAGGCAGGACATTGAGATGGCCCCACAAGAGCAGCCTTCAAAATATGTTGTACTTAGATGGGGTTGTTTTCATTGAGAGAACAGTGCAGAGATAATTCCCAACAATGTCAACTTGGACTAATGAGTATATCAAGAGAAGGATAGAAGCTGAGTATAGAAGCAAAGGTTTTGGGAGGGGTGTTGCTAAACCTCCCCTGGATGTTGTATAGTGAACAGAGGTTGAGTAGCTTTCTGAAGACAACAGGGCTAGTGAAATTGAGGTAGTAAACAAAGCATTCTCGCCTTTTTATGGTGATCATTACATGTGTCATTAGTCATGTTTTGATTTAATTTAGTGATAGTTTGTATTACTTGTTTTAATGTTACTCCTAACACTTCGAATACAATCCTTTTGTGCATGGTGATCAATAGATATATTTCTGGTGATCTTTAGAAGTAATATTAGTGATCAAAAGCTGTGGCGTTAGCGATCAAAAGCTGTGGAATTTATGTGGATTATCTAAAAAGTGTTGACTAGTCATGCTTCTGGTGATCTTTATAAATAATATTAGTGATCACTTCAATTGGTGTTTACATATTTGAGATTTTGATTTACACTCATGTGAATCAAAATGTCAAATAAGTAAACACCAATTTTAGTGGTCACTAATATTACTCATATTAGTTTTCTCTTCATCAGATTCTAATTTGATGATTGTTAAGTACATGATCAATACTTATGTTATTAGTGATCAACTAACACACACACACACACACACGCGTGCACCCCCCTAAATACATATATTCTTTTTACCATTTTTTTTCTTTGAAAAATGTAGAACAATGTAGGCAAGATAGTTTCCGCCACCAAGTGGTTGGCTTTTGCTTATAAAAATTTTATCACCATCATGGACTCTATGTCAAACAAGTATGGGCTCAATGCAGAGCTTGATAACATACGAGATGAAGCAAGGGCAATGTTCACCTTGTTCTATCATGCTGCTGCACATGAACAATCCAAGAAAGAGGCCAGTGCGGATGGACTGCACGTGATATGCGAATGCGAGAACGCTGCAATGAAGGAGGCTACTGCAGATCTTTGCAGTGCTTATATTCTAAGTCATAGTCATTAATAACAATAGTGATCATAATGTATGAGTTAAAAATGAGCAGAATATGTGATGTTGGTGATCAATAGATATGTTATTTCTCATCAGTAGTATGCGATGTGTAATAATTCTGTTGATGGATGTAATTCTAGTGATCTTTACAAGTAATATTAGTGATCAAAAGTTCTGGAATTAGTGATCAGTACAACTCAGATTAGTATACAGTTGAACTCAATCTCTCCTTTCTTCCTCCATCCCTTAGAATTTAGTTTTTTCTATGGAACAGACATATTATTAATTATCTATAACCATAAAATTTAGTTTTTGTGCGGAACTTAATCTCCTTCTTCCTTTAACGAATTTAAATTTTCTAAGCAACAGATATATTATTAGTTATATATAAGCATAAAATTAGTTATAAAATTTTATAATAATGTTTACTGGTTCAGTCAGTGCTTATAATCCTATGCATGTAAATTCGGTGATCAACAAGAATGATGTTAGCAATCAACAAGCATAAAATTAATGATCACTAATAAT
Organism: Carnegiea gigantea; assembly: GCA_029747015.1. Lineage (NCBI taxonomy): Eukaryota > Viridiplantae > Streptophyta > Magnoliopsida > Caryophyllales > Cactaceae > Carnegiea > Carnegiea gigantea. The sequence continues at coordinate 26,881 of JAKOGI010003267.1, read as the reverse complement.
AATACCTAGTGATCAACAAATATAAGATAAGTAATCAGTGAAAACAATATTAGTGACCACAGACATATTACTCACTGACCATTCTCAGAAGTCCACTGGGTGATCATTACATGTATTTTAGTGATCAAATAGAATAAGATCAATGATTAATTTGTGGAGTCATCAGATACTGGTACAACTTTGTAGAAATCGGTTCCTTCTAATAGGGTGATCAACAGTACACAGAGTAGTGATTAGATAGCGTAATACTGGTGAATCAAATTTCCAATCAACTATATCTATGATTCAAGCTACATACAAAACTAACCAGTAAGCATTGTCAATGTGTAAAATGACCATTAGAGATGTTATTTGTGATTGATCAGTTGGCATAAGATTGTTCATGAGCTTACTTAATGTCTAGTTTTTTGGTAACACTAGTATTTAGTGAATAGTTTTCTATTCATCAATTTACAATTTGATCATTTTTTAGTGCATGATCAATAGTCATATTATTAGTCATCAATTAACATTTCTATATTTTCTTGTTTACTTTTTTTTTTCTTTTCAAAAATGTACAATGATGCAACCAAGATAGTTTGGCTGGTAAGCGGTTGGCTTCTACTTGCAAAAATTTTATCACCATCATGGATTCTATAAAATGTTATTAGCGATCAACTAACATATCTATAAATGTTATTTTGCTTAAGATTACTAGCTTCATTGTGTTGTATAAATTCAAACTTGTATTTTCTTTATTGTGAATATTTTCATCTTTTAGTTCTATATGAAAAAAAAAACAAACCGCAGTTGAATTTTTTGAAAACCCCTTGTGTTAATTTATATCCTTATCCCCTAATTATGGTAGCCAACCAACTCTATTTTTATAACCGACCAAACAACGTCAAAAACAAAAAGAAAATAAAACACGGGATTCTAAAAAAGAGCGCATAATGATTCTTTAAAACTTTTCCAAGAGACTCCTCAGTTTCTTAGCGCCTATATGGCTCTGCTATTCTCTCCCTCTCTTACTATCATTATCGTCTCTTACTCTCTCTCTCTCTCTCTCTCTCTCTCGCTCTCTCTCTCTCTATCTCTCTCTCTCTCTTAGAGTTTGAATTTGCAATCAAACTAGCATTCTTAAAATCCTTCAACTTCTCAAGATCATTTTTACATTTCAAAGGTGACATTCTTGACTTTTCTATGTGTGATTCCTCTGTCTATTGAGTTTTAGTACATTCAGTTTATTTTTTTATGCATTTATCATTGATTTTTAAACAATCTTTGTTTAATTTGTGCATTTTCACTCCAAATAGGCTTTCACATTCACTTGTAAAACTTGTACTCTACTTTTGAACTTAAAAAGGTGTCGTTTGGTTTATAGAAATGTACTTATCATGCATTGATCATTTAATTACAAACCTCCTTTTTCAACGTTTAATTTATTATTCTAAAAATATTGTACAATTTCATGAAGTTTACTGGTGTTGTGTGTTTTTGAAGGAGTTACTTTGTCAAATCTTTTGGTTTGACATACATTTGCTTTTTGTCTAGGGTTTGGTACCTAGAAACCATGGCCATACAGAAAGTTCAAGAAACAAGCAACGAAAATGGAGAGCAGTCACCTTTAAAGAGGTAGAAAATGTAATTCAAACATTAAGTGAGTATTTATAGATTGCATGTGTAATTTCTGATCAATCATTATATATTTAGTGATTATTTGCTATAACATTTGTGATCGGTTTGCATATGTGTTTCACAATTGATGAGTCTCGGCACGTTATTTGCAAAAATTCGAATTCTAAGTCACTTTAAATATTTCCTGTAAAAATTATGGAAAACCTATCTAGAAAATGTCTTTCATACTGTCTGTGTAGTTTGTGATTGTTAGGAATATAATTAGTGATCGTTGGATATGATATTAGTGATCATTTTTGATATGTGTTTATCTCGTGAGGAATTTCTAAGAGAGTTTTTATACGAAATAAGGAAGTTGCTGAAAAAGGAAGCTCAGGAAAGACCATGCTGATAAGCCTTTAAGCAAGAAGGCAAAGAGGAGAAATTTCCACTGGAATTGGGAAAGGGTGATGAGCCTGCACAGAAAAGTGCAGCGAAAAATGAGGAGAACAAGCAGAGCAGGGAGCAGATCGCTGCCAAAAACGCTCCATGTAAGCATGAAGAGCGTTAAAAATCTCCTAAGAAGCTCAAACTTTTTGACAGATGCTTCCACTAAAGAACTTTCACTCCTTTTAGGAATACTGTCAGTTTTGAAAAACGGTTTTGAAATATTATCAGAATTTTGAATAGGAATTTTTGAAGTAATTCTTTCATGAACTTTAGCAGAAACATGATTCAATTGTTCTGCTATAGTGTTGAGAATAGCATTTGTATAGTTAACTTGCTGATGTATTTTACACACATCATCAAGCTGAACTAAATCTGTACCATTCCCCTCCCGACCTATTTTATAAGGGGAGGCAATTAGAACTTCACCCTTAGTAGAAAGTTTAAGAGGAGCATTAGGAGGATGGATAGATAACAGGTTACTGCCATCATCCAAATGCCACGGTGTATGAAGATTTGTTTTAACATTAATGCTAGGAATGGAATAAACATTATTCACTTTGTTAATGAAAAATTTTGTTAATGAAAAATTTTGTTAAAGAAGTGACCCTTACTTTTTTCAACAGTGAAGGTCTTTGTGGGATCATTTTTGTCTTTATTTTATCACAGATCATATGGATCTTATGAATCCTGTAGATCACAATCTTAGGTTTTTATTGAAGATCGTGCCGAACTATCTTCATCTGATCCATTGTGTTAGGATATTTCAAGTGCAAACTAAAAGCAGCAAGCGTATAGCTACCGCTGTAGTACTTGAGGGTCGTATCCTCGGGGACGATGGAAGAGGTTGAGGTCACTAAGCAGGAAATTAAACTAATCTAGCACCACTCTAAATTAATTAAAATAGTGAATAACCTAAATTAAAACTTATAGACAAATCAAATTCTAAATATTCCTTAGATATTTGTAAACTTTAATATTCTTTTACTTTTATAAAACGTCAAAACCCAACTCAACCACATAAAAGGAATAAACCTAAGATGCAAGACTAACATAATCTAGGGATCAACTCTATCCATAATCCAACATAATGAAAATCTAAACTAGATCTCTTAAGCTAGAAATATTAAAGACTCCCTCATCCAATGCTACTAGAAATGAAAGCGAATGCAACCAAAGAGATAATCAAGCTTATAAATCTAGGAAAACAATTAAGCCAAACTTGAAATGAGCAATATAAGTGAACCAAATCAAGCCACAGAAGAATACAACCCATTAAAACTTAAACAAAGACCAAAATAGGGGAGGGCAAGCCGAGAGGAAAACACAACCAACAACCATCACCAAACCTAATTAGAACATTATCACCTCCACTGAGCAATTTACATAAACTATCCACTCACAATCATCGATTAATGCAAGTTAAATTAAGGCCTTTCAAGTTACTGGCATCACAAATAGAATCTAGCTATTGGGAAGGGGGAGGAAACTAAAAACAAAACATAACCAACAACTAACAACTTAATCAACTTAGGCTTAATCACATCATCATCAATAATAATCAAATCCTCAACCAAAACAGAGAAGCGAGAGCTATCAGTAATCTTTGTAACCGAGAGTAATAATCAAACCATCATCAATAATCAAATCATCATCAACTATCAGCAATAATTCATAAAATCGATAGAGAAGCTAGAGGAAACGGGAGCAAACCGAAGCAGAGGAATGAATACACCCAAAACTCGACACAGGGGAGATGAATAGCAAAAACCACTGCCAACCAGACCAACACCTAACTTCGTCTCTCGCTGTTAGAAACGCCAAGGCTAGCATCAACCAAAAACCGAACCGAGGATGGGGAGAAAACTGGGGAATTCGACTAAACTTCAGCCTAAACCATCACAATTATAGCTTAATTCATGAACATCAGCCATAAATTAACAAAACTGGAATGAATTATATAAAATTTAAAACCCACAATCTAACTAACATCAGACCCTAACCCTAAAAATTGAAAAGAAAATGCGCCTGAATTTATGAAAGGAGGTTCAAAAATTAAACTAAGTAAACCTAGAACCATCTAACCTTTCTTCTGGAGCTAGCTTGTGCGATTTGTACCAATGCTCCTTCAATCTTCACCGTCCATCTTCGAGACACGTGGGCAGAGGATACTGTGCTTTGCTGGCGTTCGTTGTGTGGATTGCGGAGTAGATGAGGATGGAAATGGTGGTGTGCTGGGTTTGCTAGATAAGATCAAAAAGCGAGAGAGAGGAGATGAGAATGGAGATGAAGAAATGGTAGAGGGCTTCGAGTTTCAGGGTCTGGGGTCTGGTTTCTGGAACTGAGAAGAAAGAGAGAGAGAGAAGAAGTTAAAAGGGGGGTAGCATTAACGTGAGCTGCACGCGGGCTGGGGGAAGGTTTAGCGGTCACGTACCTTGCACATGAGGGGGGGGATGGGTAGATTATTTAGGTTTTTCTATTTTCCATTTTTTTCTTTTTTTTTTCCCTTATCTTAGGCTGAAAAAATATTAGGCCTAAAAATTCGGTTCGACTTGAGTCAAGTCGGCCCATTTCTTCATTTCCAGCATTTTTCTTGTATTTTCCCATTTTTTCATAATTATTTTCATTTTATTCAAAACCTACAAAATCAAATAAAAATCTAAAAATAATAATTACATCGAGCATAAAATAGGTGTAAAAATACCGTAAAAATAACACATTTTTGGCACGAGCAAATACCCCCACACCAAGATTTTGCTCGTCCTCGAGTAAAATAACTAAACTAACTAAAAGAAAATGAAAAATAAGAAAAAGAAATCCTAACTCACTGTCGTAGGAATTACGGTTGCATTTAGCGCATGCAACAAGCCCTTTAAACCCTTTGGTCTCCCAAGTGGACGAGTAAGGTCTGGTGAGGGTTTTCATGTGAAATACCCACAAAAATTATTTCAAAAATAAAAGAAAATCTTTTTGGTTTTTTTTTCAAAACTAATATGTACAAAATTAGGGAAAGATATGTACATGTTCCAATCAGCTAAAACATCCCTGTAACCAAGTTATTGACCTGCATATGCACAGAATGTACTTCAAAGCCCTCTACCTCCTAAATGACATCAGAACACTAATTTTTCACCCCATTCAACATAAAGATTCTGAATCCATCCCAGTGCTCGTGTGCAAGTGTATCATCATCTCAGGGCTTAGATTTACCAGAATTAGACTCAATCCCACTTGGCTAACCTAACTACATTATTATCATACTAACTTTGAAAGCAAGCTATACAAGTAGCAATATTGCCTTAAAGGCTAACACCTAATAGCACGTGCCTAAAAGGGTAACGCCCAGTAGCGCATGCCTCAAAGGGATACTTGTCATTCCAAATTTTATTCCATCTCTTTTTCTTTTCTCTTTTTTTTCTTCTTTGTTCATAACATACTTTTTTTCAATTTTTTTTTAGAGTGATCATGTCACACGCTAATAGGAGAATCATTCATGTAAGCCTAAGTTCCAAATATAATGATGAAGGAATAAACAAGGATTGGATTACACAACCTATACTGAACATTGGGGTTAGAACTAGGGCTTAGAATGTCACACTAAGGTTGGAGACTTATCACCCACATCCTTCTTATATACAATCCAATAACTAAAGCACGGGGAATTCAAGCTAATCAGACGTAGTACAAACATTCCTCAAAAACAAAACCAAAATTTTTTTGGATTTTTCAAAAAATTTTTCAAAGAAAAATATGTACACATGGATATCCCACCCCACACCAAAACTTCATAATGCCTTCATTGGGAGTGGAACAGACACATAAAAACAAAAATAAAAACCTAAAAAACAAACATATGTTCAAAAACTAGACTCAGAAAGAAAATAACCAATCATAGAGAAAGAAAAATAGTCAACTATACAAAAAGAAACTGGGATAAAACAAAGAAGGAAGAAAAGAGAGAAAGAAGGAGGGAGAAGAGAAGAAGTTTCTAGCAAATCAGGTCGGGTGCTAAGTACACCCAAGCTACTTCAAATCTCAATCACGGATCATAGATAGGTTCATGGAGTATTAGACACTCCATATCTTCTTGGCTCGGCAGCTCCAGAAATGGTTTCAAATGCTGGCTATTCACTTTGAAGGTGGCACTAGCCTGAGGATCCTAAATTTCAACTGCACCATAGGAAAAAACATGTGAGACAATATAAGGGCCCATTCATCGGGACCTCAATTTTCCAGAAAATAGATGGAGCCTAGAGTCATACAAGAGTACTTTCATTCCCAGGGCAAATTCCTTTCTAAAAATATGTCGATTATAAAACAACTTTGTCCCCTCTTTATACAATCGAGCACTTTCATAAGCCTCAACTCTAATCTCATCAAGCTCACTCAGCTACAGTCGTCTCTTTTCAGTTATCTCAGTCAAGTCGTAATTAAGCTTCTTAATGGCCCACCAAGCTTTATGCTTTATCTCCACAAGTAAATGGCAAGGCTTACGATGAACTGCCCTATAAGGTGACATACCTAAGGGAGTTTTAAAAGCAGTCTTATATGCCAAAAGAGCATCTACCAGCTTAACAGCCCAGTCTTTCCCATGCCTACTCGCTGTCTTTTCCAAAATCTGCTTAATCTACCGATTGGACACTTCAACCTGGCAATTGGTTTGGGGATGGTAGAGAGTCGCAAACCTATGGACTATGGAATACCTCTTCAGCAAGGCATCAAAAGATCTATTATTAAAATGGGTGCCCTGATCACTAATGATAGCTCGGGGCATACCAAATCGAGCAAATATACTCTCCCTAAGAAATTTCACAACCATTTAGCTTCATTGGTCCTGGAAGGGATGGCCTCAACCCATTTTAGAAACATAGTCCATAGCTAACAAAATGTACTCATTCCCAAAAGAGGGTGGAAATAGTCCCATAAAATCAATATCCCACACATCAAAAACTTCCACCACAATGATAGGGTTTAGTGACATCATATCATTCCTGCTTATCCTACCCAACTGCTGGCATCTAGAGCAACTCTTGCAATACTCAAATGCATCTTTAAACAAAGTCGGCCAATAAAAACCACATTGAAGAATCTTGGTTGTTTTCTTCCTATCCCTGAAACGCCCCCCACATGCCTGGTCATGACAAAAAGAAAGGGCACTTCTCACCTCATGGTTGGGAACGCACCTCCCAAAGACTTGTTTAGAACAGTACTTAAATAGATAGGGGTCATCCCAAACAAAGAACTTAACAAGGTAGAAGAATCTATCTTTGTCATTCTTAGTCCAACCCTCAGGGATCCTACTAGCAACTACGTAGTTCGCAATATCATCATACCAAGGATCAGGGTGAATAGCATACAATTGCTCATCAAGGAAGCACTCAGAAATACTGGGCTCACTCTTTCTATTACAGATGATCCTAGACAGATGGTCAGCTACAAGGTTTTCAGAACCTTTCTTACCCTTGATTTCACAGTCAAATTGTTGCAACAGCAGAATCCATCTCACAAGTCTAGGCTTAACATCCTTCTTAGAAACAAGGTGCTTAAGGGCAGAGTGGTTAGTATAAACAATCACATGAGACCCAATTAGATAGGATCTAAACTTTTTAAAACGAAATACTATAGCTAAAATTTCTTTCTCGGTAATAATGTAATTTAGCTGGGCATCATTCAACGTGTGACTAGCATAGTAAATAACATGTGGTTTCTTATCAATACACTATCCTAACACAACCCCAATAGCATAATCAAATGCGTCACACATCAATTTAAATGGTTCTCCCCAAATGGGAGGATAAAGAATAGGAGCAGAGGTTAAGGCCTTTTTAAGCTCAGAAAATGCCTTATGACACTCTTCAGAAAAATGAAATGGCACATCCTTAGCTAACAGATTGGACAAAGGCTTTGTAGTTTTATTGAAATCCCTAATGAAACGACGATAAAAGCTAGCATGTCTAAGGAAAGACCACACCTCTTTCACACAAGTTGGAGGGGGAAGATTAATAATCAGGTCGGTCTTAGCTTTGTCTACCTCAGTTTCATCTCAGGAAATAATATGTCCTAAGACTATACCTTTTTAACCCTGAAGTGACATTTCTCCCAGTTCAAAGTCAAAATTTTCTCCCTACACCTTTCCAGCACTTTTCTCAGATTAGACAAGCAGTCATAAAAAAAAGATCCAAATATAGAAAAGTCATCCATGAAAATTTTCATACATAGCTCAACTAAACCTGAGAAAATGGAAATCATGCATCTTTGAAAGGTAGCAGGGGCATTACATAGTCCAAATGATATTGTTCTAAAGGCATATATTCCAAATGAACAAGTGAAAGTAGTCTTCTCTTGATCCTCAGGAGCAAAAGAGATTTAGGTATAACCGGTATATCCATCTAAAAAGCAATAGAAGGAATGTCCAGCTAACCTCTAGCATTTGTTCTAAGAAGGAAAGGGAAAAATGGTCTTTTCTAGTGGTAGCATTTAATTTTCTATAATCTATACACACGCGCCACCCGAATTGAACTAGAGTAGGGATTAACTCGTTCTTATCATTCCTAATCATGGTAATGCCGGTCTTCCTAAGAATAAGTTAAACAGGGCTAGCCCACTCACCTTCAGAAATAGGATAAATGATCCTATGGTCTAACAATTTCAATACCTCCTTCTTAATTACTTCCTGTAAAGTAGGATTCAATCGCCTTTGACGGTCACGGTAGGGCTTAGCTTGGTCCTCTAAATGAATTCTATGTTGCGCAATAGAAGGACTAATACCCTTAATATCCCCTAAAGTCCATCTTAGAGCTTCCTTGTTCTCTCTAAGCAAAGAAATCAGTTTGTCCTCTTGGTCCCGATCTAAATTAGAATTAATAATGACAGGTACGGATTCATTAGGTGCTAGGAATGCATACTTGAGAGAAACAGGAAGGGGTTTTAAATCAAGAGCAATAGGGGAAACCAATTTAGCAGTAAATTCAGATACAACAGTGAGCAAACAATTAGCAGTGGAGCATAAGTCATCAAACTCAAACACATCATATTTAGGCTTATCATCCAGAAGAAATGACTCATACTCAGTAGCAAATACATCATCAAAAGCATCATTGAATACAGAATCCCCTACCCAGTTAAGAGTAAAAAACTCCATATCATCAAATCCAGAAGGCTATCTTTGTATGTTAAAGACATTTAATTCCACAGTCATGTTGCCAAAAGACAGTCTCATTATACCATTCCTGCAGTTAATGAGGGCATTGGTAGTGGCCACGAAAGGACATCCTAGAATAACAGGAACCTAACTAGCTATGTTGGACACCTTCTCAGTTTCAATCACAATAAAGACCACTGGGTAAATAAATTCACCCATTCTAATCAGCACATCCTCAACTATCCCCCTAGGCACCCTAGTTGATCTATCAGCTAATTGAATGACCATCCTGGTAGGTTTTAGCTCATCTAACTCTAGCCTCTAATACTCAACAAAGGGTATCAAGTTAACACCAGCCCTTAAGTCAAGTAATGCTCTGTGAGCGAGTTAGTCCCTATGACTATAGACATAGTATGGCAACCGGGGTCCCTATACTTCACTGGAATCTGAGAAAAGATAGAATTAGCACCAGAAGTCATGAAAGCCTTCTTAGGTATACCAGTTGCTTTCTTTGTAGTACATAGGTCCTTCAAAGATCTAGCATAAGGAGGCATCTGCTGCATAGCATCAAGTAAGGAAATGTTGATCTTAACTTGCGAGAATATCTCTCTCATCTTTTCAATATGATCTTGACCTTTCTTCTTTAACTTATGGGGGAAAGGAGGCAAAGGCATCTGGATCTTCTCAAAAGTTGGGGAAGAAGCACTCTTAGAAGGTAAAGAACTTGCTGAGCCAGAGGAGTCTTTTTCTTAGAGCTCCTCTTCCTTAGAAGGTGACTTAGGAGAGGGAGGACTATCTGAAGCATTGGGGACACCATCAGGAGTATCCCCTAACTGACTAGATGGACCAGTCTCTAGAGTAGAAAAGGGGGAAGAATTCTGGCAGAATTGGTGAGGATACTTACAAGGTTCATTAGGATTTCTCATTTTCTTATCAACCTCTTGGCCAGAATGGACAGATAACTGCATTCACTTTCCTCACAGGCTCATTAGGGTTACCAAAAGAAGAGGAGGCATGACCCTTAGCATTTACCTCCGGTTGACTCGGGAAAGTACCTGGGTCCCTAGAAGATGATGCTAAGTGGGAAAACCCTTCGGTCATCATTCTCATCATTCTCTCTATGTTAGCATTAATCATTCTCTCGACATTGCTATTGATTCCCCTCTCCATTTTATCAATATCAGTGTAAACAGTTGGAGGTTGAACTTGAGCTATGGGAGGTGGAGGTCTAGATGCATTAGGCACACCTGAGAAAGCCGATCTCTGAAAGGAGTGTGAAGGATGAGAGATGGGCTGGGGGTTATTTTAGGAAACATCCCAGGTTGAGAATTAGGAACCACAGCATTGGGTCCACTATTCTGTGAAAAGTTAGGGCGATTCCTCCACCCTGGGCTGTAATAAGGGGAGAAAGGGTCATTCTTAGGTCTCTGGAAGGCCATACTTGCTTGCTCCTGTTCAGTTGCTAACTAATGAGAAAAATAAAAACAAGCACTCAATGAATGATTTAGGACCTGACAGTGAGAACAAGACACTATAGAAGTCTGAGATAGCTGGGACATCTGGGGAGATAATCCCTTTAACATATTTTCTAAAACAACAATCTGTGACTCTAAGTGACTAACATCAGAAACAGAATGCAAACCACCCCTTGCAAACCTAGAAGTCAAGCTGTCATCACAAGCGGTTTTTCACTGCATGGTTTTCTAAGACAAGTCCTCTAAAAACTCCCAAACAGCTGTGGGGTTCTTAGAAAGAAAGTCACCTTGACATATGGACTCTACCATGGTCTTAGTCTGCTGGTCAAGTCCTTCATATACAATCTGGCATAACGTTCATGGTCTAAATCATGATGGGGACATTGGGCCAACAAAGTTTTGAACCTATCAAAATATTTTCAAAATGATTCCCTATCAGGTTGCATAAATTGATTGATCCCATTTCTGAGCTTAACAGTCTTGGCATTAGGGAAATATTTTCTTAAGAACAATCTTACAAAATTATTCCAAGAAGTAACAAAATCAACAACCAAGCCATACATCCATCGTTTAGCAGAATCTTTCAAAGTAAAAGGAATCAATTTCATTCACATAATGCCAATGGGAATATTAGAGAAATGCATCATGGAGCAAACTTCTTCAAATTCTCTTAAAAACAAATAAGCATTTTCTAAACCTGTGAATTTAGGGAGCATCTGCGTATAAAGGGGTTTCAATTTGAAGGTCACATTTGGTGCAAGATTAGGCATAACAAAACATGATGGCAAAGTAGTCCTAGAAGGATAGAAAATATCACTCAAAGTCCTTTCTTGTGCCATGTTCTCTAACTCAAGTTTAGGTTCAGATTCGGGTTCTAAGCCAGGGTCGAGCTTACTCCTAACGAGTCTTTGATCTTCAGGGTCTCTAACCCAACTAGTCATATAAACCCCACACTTTCACCAAAAGAAATCCTGTTTTTGGTCTTTTTTTTTCCTATTTTTTTGGGATTTTTTTTGAAATTTCTTTTTTTTTCTTTTTTTTCTTATGGCGAACACAAAATCAAATTAAAATGTTACTCAACCCTAAAGACTGTTTACACACAAAAAGTAACCAAGTCGAAAGGTTTACCAATTTCTAAACACAAATAACATAGTCCCTCAAAAACCAAATTCAAAACTACAACATAACCCCTTTTTTTTGTGGTTTTCAAATTTTTCAAAAATATTTCCAATTTTTAAGCTTTTCTAATTTTTAGTGATTTTGAAGTTTTTCTAATTTATTTGGATTTTAATTTTTCTTTTTTTTGGGGATTTTTGAATATCAAGAAGTACTCAACTAGTTATAATTGATAATGAAATAAGCAAAATAAGCTGAAATGTATGCAACTAAAAGCAAATAGCTAAGAAAACGAAAATATGACATAATCTTATACCATCGTTCTCGACAACGGCGCCAAAAACTTGTTGGGATATTTCGAGTGTAAACTAAAAGCCGCAAGTGTATAGCTACCACCGTAGTACTTGAGGGTTGTGTCCTTGTAGATGATAGAAGAGATTAAGGTCACTAAGCAAGAAATTAAACTAATCTAGCACCATTCTAAATTAATTAAAACAGTGAATTACTGAAATTAAAACTTATAAAGAAATTAAATTCTAAATTTTCCTTAGATATTTACAAACTCTAATATTCTTTTACTTTTATAAAACGTCAAAACCCAACTCAACCACATAAAAGGAATAAACCTAATACTTAAGACTAACATAATCCAAGGATCAAATCAATCCATAATCCAACATAATGAAAATCTAAACTAGACCTCTTAAGCTAGAAATAAGAAAGGCTCCATTATCCAATGCTACTAGAAATGAAAGCGAATCCAACCAAAGACATAATCAAACATATAAATCTAGGAAAACAATTAAGCCAAAGTTGAAATGAGCAATATAAGTGAACCAAATCAAGCCACAAAAGAACAAAACTCCATTAAAACTTCAACAAAGACCAAAACAGGGGAGGAGAAGCCAAGAGCAAAACACAGCCAACAACCATCACCAAACCTAATTAGAACATTATCACCTCCACTGAGCAATTTACATCAGCTATCCACTCACAATCATCAATTAATACAAGTTAAATTCAGGCCTTTCAAGTTACTGGCATCACAAATAAAATCTAGCTACTGGGACGGGGGAGGAAACCAAAAACAGAACGTGACCAACAACTAACAACTTAATCAAGTTCGGCTTAATCACATCATCATCAATAATCAAATCCTCAACCAAAACAGAGAAGCGAGAGCTATCAGTAATCTTTGTAACTGAGAGCAATAATTAAATCATCATCAATAATCAAATCATCGTCAACTATGAGCAATAATTCGTAAAATCGACAGAGAAGCTAGAGGAAACGAGAGCAAACTGAAGCAAAGGAATGAATACACCCAAACTCGGCACAGGGGAGATGAATAGCAAAAACCACTACCAACCAGCCCAACACCTAGCTTCGTCTCTCACCGTTAGAAACACCAGGGCCAGCATCGACTAAAAACCGAACTGGGGATGGGGCGAAAACTGAGGAATTCAACTAAAATTGAGCCCAAACCATCAGAATTGTAGCTTAATTCATGAACACCAGCCATAAATTAACAAAACTGGTACAAATTACATAAAATCCAAAACCCATAACCTAATTAACATCAAACTCTAACCTTAAAAATTGAAAAGAAAATGCGTCTAAATTTATGAAAGGAGATTCAAAAATTGAACTAAGTAAACCTAGAACTGTCTAACCTCTCTCCTGGAGCTAGCTTGTGCGATTTATACCAATGCTCCCTCAATCTTCACCGTCCATCTTCGAGACGTGTGGGTATAGGATACAATACTTCGCTGGCGTTCATTGCGTGGATTGCAGAGTGGATGAGGATGGAAATATTGGTGTGCTGGCTTTGCTAGATAAGGCTGAAGAGAGAGAGAGGAGATGAGAATGGAGATGGAGAAATGGTGGAGGGCTTCGAGTTTCAGGGTCTGGGGTATGGTTTCTAGAACCGAAAAGAAGGAGAGAGAGAGAAGAAGTTAAAGTGGGGGTAGCATTCACGTGAGCTGCATGCGGGCTGGGGGAAGGTTTAGCGGTCGCGTGCCTTGCACGTGAGGGGGGCTGGGTAGATTATTTAGGTTTTTCAATTTTCCTTTTTTTTCTTTTTTTCTTATCTTGGGCTGAAAAAAATGTTGGGCCAAGCGATTCGGATCGGCTTGAGTCAAGTCGGCCCAGTTCTTCATTTCTAGCATTTTTCTTGTATTTTCACATTTTTCCATAATTATTTTCATTTTATTCAAAACCTACGAAACAAAATAAAATCAAATAAAAACCAAAAAAAATGATTATAACGAGCATAAAACAGGTGTAAAAGTATCGTAAAAATAACATATTTTTTGCACGAACACATTGTCTGCTGTTAAGTCATAAATCATGCCTTGTTTTAAGAATTATTTTGATTATATTATATATATTATTTCATCTAATTTACTTTAGTTTATATATTTTTCAGCTTAAGCGTTAATAAAATAAAGAGGAGAAGAGAAGACGTTGAAGTTTAGATTTTACACGCTAAGTTATCACATCGGTCCAAAAATAATGATTTATGGAAAAATATTATTTCCATAATGATTTATTTGGGTTAGGGTTAGAAAATTATTACTCCTAATTGAAGAGAAATTGGAAGACTTGAAAGAGAATAAGTCCAGTGAGGAAAACCGTGGTAGAATAATATTATCAAAAAATCTCACCATCTCTCGGCATAAACTCACGCCTCACCATTCATCTCCAACGCTTAGCCTCTTCATGCAGCATCTTCATAAGAAGTCATCCTCTCCATCATGCATCACATTCACCTCCATCATATTTCTTCTCCATAGCCACGATCATCTTCATCCCCATCATATATCACAAGCAGCATCTTCACGCCTCCTAACCCCCTATCTCTATTTTCATCACATATCATCATCATGTTCAATTATCATCATCACCTACCCTCATCTCAAGCCCAAGTAGTATTAATCTATTGCTATTTTTTTAAATTTGTTTTAGTTTAGTTTAGTGTTAAATATAAAATCTTTGGTTAATTGTTGGGATTTTATTTTTAATATGAGTGAGTAATTTTCGTGTACTTAATATAATCTATTTGAAACCATGCTAAATTAATTATCTTGAAACAAGTTTTATGCCTTATTGTCTAGTTGTTTTTTATTCACGATTCTATAACAATTAGTATTTATCGTTTATGATATTTGCGTTAGATTAATCAGAATGCATGCTAGTTAGTTTAATACGAATTCATATAATAGTTTAAAAGGCTTTAGTACATAAAAGTTATAGCCTTTTAGGCATAAGCATCACCCTAACTAATTATGGATGGCTCGAACCCATCTCTTTTAATTAGGTAATCATTATAGATCTTTGTTAACTCAATTCACTGGTAAATTGGTTAGAAGGCATGAGATGATGTTTTTCTAATACTTTATGCTCTATTTGATTAAATTCTTGCACTGGTGTTAGGGTTATCAAAACTAGTAGGGTTTATATTAGGGCTTGACCTAAATAAACTATAATATAAGGAAAAACGAGAAAGATCCGCTGGTGGGTGTCTTCTATAGTCTAACTCATGGATAAATCGATTTGGGTGTTGATGACAAATATTAATTCAGATTATGCTAAGTATTTTTCATAAATTTGGTACCTTTGATAATCACTTGTTGCGTTTTAGTTAATTTCTTTAGTTTGCCAATTTTAATTCTTAAATTTATAAGCTTTAATACAAATTTCATTTACCCCCCCAAAAGAATAGTCTTTTAGGAGTGTCTTATTAATTTTAGATTAGTTATATTTTGGTTTTTAGTGTGATTAAAAATTTCAGATTTATTTCTATTCTATTTTGCCATTTATTTACCGATTTGTTAGAAATTAGGCTAAAAATAGTCCCGTTTGTGTTTTTTCATATTTTATTTGATTTTAGGGTTCATCTAGTATCCTAATCTATTTCTATTTAATTTCATAATTTTTGGGAATTACTTTATAATTTTTAAGAATTATTTCGTGAATTGGATATGTGCAGGTTTTTATTTTAATAAATCTGAAAATTATGTTTTTAATTTTTAACTTCGGTTTGCAGGAATTTATTTAGTCTAGAAAATTATATTTTAAAATCTGGGTAATTTTGTTGTTTATTTTCGTATTTATATAAGTGCAGTTTATTATTTCTCTAATTTCAGATTTTATTTTCTGTTTTATGTTTCAATGGTTAATTTTCTATTTTAATTTTTCTGAATTTAATTACATAAAATTTTGGAGGTATAAAGTTGTAAACTTTCATAATATTAATTTAGATGACTTTCTGTGATTTTTAATATTAACTTTCTGCCTGTTATTTTCGGTTTGAATTTTCAGTCTAATATTGTGTGATTATTTTTGTTTCTCTTTTTCAGAATATTTAAGATAGCTATTTACTATTTTTATTTCCAGAATTAAATTTAGAATATTTAGGGGTTGTATTAAATAATTTTTCTAGATTTTTACTTTTTAATTTGATTTGTTTTAGTAAAATAATGAAAAAGTCAAATAAATTAGAGTAGTAAACTTAATTAGAATTAAACTAGCTTATTATCATAATCTTTCCTCGTGGAATCGTTCCCTACTTTCCTATGCTATAAATCTTATTTATAAATCAAAATTGTGGTTTAATTTGTTACTCTACGACAAGCTCTATAAATTTTGGCGCTGTTGTCGAGGAAAGAAAATAAAATCGTTAGTTTTCTTTTATTTAATTTTACTACTTTTATTGTTTTGTTTTAACTCTAGTATTTTATTTTTGTAGGTTGTTTTAGTTTATGAGATTTAGGAGTTGTCACATAATCGAAGACAAAAAGGAGCACATGTTTGAAGTGTTTGAAAGTAAAGTAAGTGATTATGAATTTGCAAGCTCCGAATCGGTAAGTTGTGAAGTTTTTAAAGTTGAGATGGCTACTTTATGTGAACTTACTGCACCTAATTTGAAAACTCAACATTTGTCTATTACTACCCTATATTAGATTGACCACTGAAATTGAACTCTGAATTTTTAAACTTACTGCTTATGTTTCATGGATTGCCTGGTGAAGACCCATATCGCCATATTAATGAGTTCATTATCACATGTTCGATCGTATAACCTGAGGGTATTACCCAGGACCAAATTAGGTTGAGAGTCTTTCCTTTCTCACTTCAGGATGAGGCCAAAAACTGGTTATATTGCTTATTCCCTACAACGTTCACTATATGGACCCAAGTTCATAAAGCATTTTTAGAGAAATTTTTTCCCATATCTAGAATTGGATCCATTAGAAAAGAAATCTGTGGAATTAAATAAATGAATGGAGAAACCTTCCATGAGTATTGGGAACGTTTTAATAAATTATGTGCTAGTTGTTCCCAACACCAAATTTCTAAACAATTATTGATTCAATATTTCTATGGAGGTTAATTACCTATAGATAGAAATATGGTGGATGCTACTAGTGAGGGGGATTTGGTTAATAAGACCCCATCTTAGGCTATGGAATTGTTTAATATTATGGCGTAAAACACTCAATAATTTGGAACAAGGGAATCCCAGTTTAGGAAGGTTAATGAGCTTAGCTCAGGTCCATCTGTAGAGACCCAGTTATCTCAGATCACTGCTATTTAGAGGGACATGCTACTGATGCACGCCCTACACTTCAAGGGGGTGATGTGAATGCTAAGTTTTCTAACCAAGGCCAAAGGAAGTATGACCCATACTCCAACACTTATAATGAAGGATGAGAGACCACCCTAACCTGACGTATGGACCTAGGAACAACCCCCCAGGTCTTAACCAACCATCATGTCAGCCATCTGCTCAGGATAGAACAAATTTCCTTTTAGAGCAAGTCATAAAAAAGATGGATGAACAGAAAAAGGAGGTTGACACTAGGTTTCGGAACATAGAGATGACTCTTAAATAGGTCCAGGAGAGACAGGCTACAACTGATGCCATAGTTAGCAACCTCCAGGCCGAAATACAACATAGGTTGCCATCTTAACCATTCGAGAACCCAAAAGAAAATATGAGTGCCATGACACTTAGGAGTGGGAAAGAGTCGAAGGAACCTAGAAAGAATAGAGAGGTAGAGCATGAAATAAAGATCAACAAACCTGAACCTAACCATGATCAACACACCACCTCTAATGTTAAGGAAGTAGGTGAGGATAAGAAGGAACTTTAGAAGCCATTACCACCTTTTCCTAGTAGACTGAGAGGGAAAATCCCTAAGGTAGAAAATCAAAAAATGTTAGAAACATTTAGGAAGGTAAAGATTAACATTCCTCTCCTAGATGCCATAAAGTAGGTGCCTCGTTATGCCAAGTGCCTTAAAGAGCTTTGTATTACAAAACGTAAACTAAAAGGGAATGAAAAGGTAAGTGTGGGGGAAAATATATCTGTTGTTTTCCAAAAGAAGCTTCCCCCTAAATATAAGGACCTAGGTGTATTCTCTATTCCTTGTAAAATTGGAAACCTCTCCTTTGATAAAGCTATGCTTGATTTAGGAGCTTCCATTAATGTGATACCTAGGTCCATTTATGACAAATTACACTTAGGAGAGTTAGAGAAAACTTATTTAATCATTCAGTTAGCTGATAGGAGTAATGCATACCCAGATGGAGTTTTAGAAGATGTCTTAGTCCAAGTCAATGAGCTTGTTTTTCCTGCTGATGTTTATGTATTGGGCAGAGGTGATGCATGCTACGATGTCCCTATATTGCTTGGTAGACCATTCCTTAAAACAACTAGGACAGAAATAGATGTGCATGCAGGAACACTGACTATGGAATTTATTGGTGAAATCATTAAGTTCACTATCTTTGATGCTATGAGATTTCCTGCTAATGTGAACTATCTATGTGCACTTGATGTGATTAATGAATTGTCTCAAGATGTTTATGAATCATCTCATGATGATGAATTAACTGTAATTACTTAAGGTTTGGATCAGTTTGTGTTTCATAATGTGCCTTACCATATTAATGATGAGTTAGCGGACGACATAGAGTCTTCATTGTAATTACATGTAGTTTACAGACCTAGGAAGCTAGAATTTCCTGAAAGTCATGTGAAGATGCTACCCTCTCGCATTCACCCCCTAAGCTAGAACTAAAACCATTGCCTGAAAATCTTAAGTATGCTTATTTAGGGGATGATGAGACCTTACCTGTTACATTCTCTAATGCACTTACATCTGAACAAGAGTATAGACTTATTAGGGTGCTTAGGGAACATAGTGAAGCATTAAGGTGGACTTTAGCAGACCTTAAAGGACTTAGGCCCATATTATGTTCACATAAAATCACATTAGAATTAGATGTTAAGCCTATGAGAGACCCTCAGTGAAGACTAAATCCGCCTATGATGAAGATAATTCAAAAAGAAATTCTGAAGTGGTTAGATGCCGGAGTGATATACCCCATCACTGATTCTAAGTGGGTTAGTCCTATTCATGTGGTTCCTAAAGAGGGGGCAACAACAGTAGTGTAGAACAAGGAAGGTGAGTTAATACCTACTAGAGTCCAGAGTAGTTAGAGAGTATGCATTGACTATAGAAAGCTTAACAAGGCCACAAAGAAGGACCATTTTCCATTGCCCTTTATGGACCAGATGTTAGAGAGATTAACTAGGAGGTCATATTATTGCTTTCTCGATGGTTATTCAGGTTATATTCAGGTCCCTATAACTCCTAAGGATCAGGAAAAGGTTACTTTTACCTGTCCTTTTGGCACTTATGCTTTTAGAAGGATGCCTTTTGGTCTATGTAATGCACCTGCTACATTTCAAAGTGTATGATGAGAATCTTTTTTGATTTTATCATCAAAATTATAGAAGTTTTCATGGATGATTTTACTGTACAAGGTGATTCATTTGATGAGTGGTTGCATCATCTTATGTTAGTACTTAAGCGTTACATTAAGACTAATTTAGTGCTTAATTTTAAAAAGTGTCATTTCATGGTGGAGCTTGGGATAGTACTAGGTCATGTAGTGTCATCCAAGGGCTTATAGATTAGTAAGGCTAAGGTAGAAATCATTCAATCTTTGCCCTATCCATATTGTATCAAGGAGGTGAGGTCATTTCTAGGTCATGTTGGATTTTATAGGAGATTTATCAAGGAGTTTTCTAAGATTACCTCTCCTTTATGTGCTTTACTTACAAAAGATGCTTTATTTGATTTTAATCAGGACTGTAGGAGAGCCTTTGATCAATTGAAGTTGAAATTAACCACCACTCCTATAGTACAACCCCCCAACTAGGCCCTGCCTTTTGAACTGATGTGTGATGCTAGTGATAAGGCAGTAGGGGCAGTCTTAGGTCAAAGAGTAGGGAAGGTTCCTTATGTGATTTATTATGCTTTCGGAACTCTTGACCCAGCATAGTGTAACTACACTACTATAGAAAAGGAAATGTATGCTGTTGTTTTTGCTCTAGAAAAGTTTCGTCGTTATCTATTAGGTGTTAAAGTTACTATTTGTACTGATCATTCGGCTATTAAACATCTGTTAAGTAAGAATTACTCAAAACCTAGATTGATTAGATGGGTCCTGCTACCACAAGAATTCTAATTAGAGATTAAAGATAAGCCCAGAGCTAAAATTTAGTAGCGGACCAGTTAAGTAGGCCAGACAATGGGGAGAGTGGGAATCCATTAAATGATTATTTCCCTGATGAGACATTATATGCTATCACTGATAGGCTACCTTGGTATGCTAATATGGTTAATTATATACTAACCAAAACCTTTCCTATAGACTTGTCTAGAGCCTAAGAGGAGGAGATTAGAGCTCAATCCAATATTATATTTGGGATGAGCTATATTTAAGGAAATTTTATGGTGATCATATTATAAAGGGTTGTGTAGATGACAGTGAATTTCAGTCAATCTTAACCTTCTGCCACTCTTCTGAAAGTGGGGGACCTTTTGGACCCAAAAGGACTACACACAAAGCTCTTGAATGTAGATTTTATTGGCCTACTATTTTTAGGGATGCCTATGAATTCTACAAAAGATGTGAAGCATGCCAAAAGGCAGAAAATTTATCTAGAAGGAATCAAATACCTCTACATAATGTGTATGTTTGTGAGATTTTTGATGTATGGGGTGTTGATTTTATGGGACCTTTTCCTCCTTCTTTTGTTTTTACTTACATTCTTATGCTTGTTGACCATGTATCTAAGTGGATTGAAGCTACGGCTACTGAGCGAATGATGCTAAAGCTATGGTGAAACATGTTAAATCTCTCATTCTGCATAGATATGGAGTTTCTAAAGCAATCATTAGTGATAGGAGAGCACATTTTTATAATAGAGCCTTAGGTGCCTTATTAGCCAAATATCATGTAACTCATAAGGTGTCTACTGGATATTATCCCTAAACCAATGGCCAAGCTGAAATCTCCAATAAAGAGATTAAGGACATATTAGAAAAGGTTGTTAGACCACATAGGAAAGATTAGAGTCTTATGTTAGATGAAGCTCTCTGGGCCTATAGGGCTGCATATAAGACACCTACAGGTATGTCACCTTATAAGTTAGTTTTTGGTAAACCATATCATCTCCCTATAGAACTAGAGCATAAATCATATCGGGCTGTCAAGAAGTGTAGCCTAAATTATGACCTAGCAGGAAAGGAGCATAAGTTGTAATTGTAGGAATTAGAAGAGATTCGCCTAGAAGCTTATGACAAATTAGTGGTCTACAAAGGTACAGCCAAAGCTTTTCATGATACCAAGCTTAGTAGGAAAGAATTTCAGGTGGGTGAAAAAGTGTTGTTATTCAATTCAAAATTGAGACTCTTTTCTGGTAAGTTGAACTCTAGATAGCTAGAACCTTTTATGGTAGCAAAGACTTATCCACATGGTGTTGTTAAGATTAAATCCTTTGCTATTAACAAAACTTTCAAGCTAAATGGTCACAGGCTGAGGCGCTTCTATGAGGGAGATCACGTATGCTTAGTGGAGGAGATATGACTAGAGAATCCATGACTCATTTGCGTCGTGCTAATGACAGTAAACAAAGGCACTAGTTAGGAGGCAACCCAACATGTTTAAGAAAGTACACATTTAATTTTACTTTTATCTTCATTATTTCTATCTTTTTACATGCATTATGGACAATGCATGAATTAAGTGTGCAAGGTGCATCCTAGATTTAGTTCCTGTAATATTTATTGTTGAAAAAAAAAAACAAAAAAACAAGTGGAAAGGAAATTGTGATTTTCTTATAAATAATGCATAAATATAAGTTTATGCTAGGCTTGGTTACTTAAAAATTGTTATTTTCTTAGCTATTTGTAGTTTATTCTTCTATGAGTGAAGACTTCTGTACATGTTAACTGTTATTTAGAGTAGTTTGAGTTGATCCTCATATATCTCTGTAATGAGTAACTGTCATGATTATCCATCTTACTTGATCATGTTATATAGCTGCTTCAGAGGCAATAAAGTAATGACCTAGTCTATTTCCCAAACTATTGAATTAGTAGAATAACTCATTAAAATTGTGACCTTTCTTGTCTTATAAAAGAAAAAAAAGGTGAAAAAGAAAAAGAAAAAAGGTTACATTACCAACATGGGTAGGAAGAGGTGGCTCGCCACCTTTTCCCCTCAAGTTCAGTTCTTAAGTTGAGCCTTATGCATGAAGTAACCCATGTTGGGAGAGTCATGGCCCTTTTTGGGCCGATCAATGACTAGCACCAAACTAACGACCAATAAAAAAAATAAAATAATGATGAGAATAAATTGTTTGCTCTAGCACCTCTATTCGAGTGAGTGTGAGACAATGAGTGTTTAATTTTTAGGATCCTATATGGGTCTTAAATATGTGCACAATTGGAGTTTTTTTTTAAAAAAAAAAGAAGAAGAAAGAGAAGGGGAAAAAAAAATTACAAGGCAAGTATAGAATCAATTTCAATGAGTTATTCCTTCTAGTTCAATTGTCTCTATAGCTATACCATACTTAATTTTTCTATCGTAAACTTTTTAGACCTCTTGATCGGTGTATGCATGCTTAAAAGAGATGGATGATTATTGCTCCTGTTACTTCATTAAAGAAATGTTGTGAGGCTGATGAAGAAACTCTTTGATGGTAGTTGGATGTCTAGTCATTATTCACTTGTGGGAAGGAAAACTAATTAATTTTGAATAAAACAATTTTTAAAGTAAGACAACGCCTAGTATAAATATTATATTTACGCATGACTTTATAAGAAAGAAAGAGGGTTAGCTTTTAGGTCGAGTACCATATTTCTTTGAATGAAGACATCCCAAGTCTAAGTGTGGGGGAATTTGTTAAGTCATAAATTATGCATTGTTTTAATAATTATTTTGATTATATTATATATATTATTTCATCTAATTTACTTTGTTTTATATATTATTCAAATTAAGCATTAATAAAATAAAGAGGAGAAGAGAAGACGTCGAAGTTCGGATTTTACATGCTAAGTTATCAAATCGGTCCAAAAATAATGATTTATAGAAAAATATTATTTTTATAATGATTTATTTGGGCTAGGGTTACAAAATTATTACTCCTAATTGAAGAGAAATTAAAAAATTTGAAAGAGGAGGAGCCCAAGGAGGAAAACCCTAGGAGAATAATATTATAAAAAAATCTCACCATCTCTCGGCATACACTCACGGCTTACCATTCATCTCCGACGCTTAGCCTCTTCACACAGCATCTTCATCAGAACTCATCCTCTCCATCATGCATCACACTCACCTCCATCATATTTCTTCTCCATCACCCCGATCATCTTCATCCCCGTCATATATCATAAGTAGCATCTTCATGCCCCCTAACCCCCCTATCTCCATTTTCACCACATATCATCATCATCCTCAATCACCATCATCACCTACCTTCATCTCAAGGCCAAGTAGTATTAATCTATTGCTATTTTTTTTATTTTTCTATTTTTTTTTAGTCTAGTTTAGTGTTAAACATGAAATCTTTGGTTAATTATTGGGATTTTATTTTTAATATGAGTGAGTAATTTTCGTGTACTTAGTATAATCTATTTGAAACCATGCTAACTTCATTATTTTGAAACAAGTTTTATACTTTATTGTCTAGTTATTTTTTATTCATGATTCTATAATGATTAGTACTTATCGTTTATGATATGCGCGTTAGATTAATTAGAATGCATGCTAGTTAGTTTAATACGAATTCATATAATAGTTTAAAAGGCTTTAGTACGTAAAAGTTATAGTCTTTTAGGCATAAGTATCATCCTAATTAATCATGGATGGCTTAAACCAATCTCTTTTAATTGGGTAATCATTATAGATCTTTGTTAAATCAATTTGCTGGTAAATTGATTACAAGGCTTTAGATGATGTTTTTCTAATACTTGATGCTCTAGTTTGATTAAATTCTTGCGATGGTGTTAGGGTTATCAAAACTAGTAGGGTTTATATTGGGGCTTGACCTAAATCAACTATAATATAAGAAAAAATAGAGAAGATCCGCTGGTGGGTGTCTTCTACAGTCTAACTCATGAATAAATCACTTTGTATGTTGACGATAAATATTAATTTACATGGTTGATATAGATTATGCTAAATATTTTTCATGAATTTAGTATCTTTGATAATTATTTGCTACATTTTAGTTAATTT